>JANAVB010003438.1:805000-927140 GCA_029216955.1 Iris pallida
CTTGTTTATTTTCATGTTTTGATTGTTCTATGTGGAAGAGAATTGAATTTTACACAATTTAGACCCTTACAAAGTTGGATTTGGACTTGTTTTGACCTAGTTGTGGTCCTTGGAATTTCTGAGTTCCATGGCTTTTCTCTCGGTTTGAGGAAGAAGACCCCTGTTCCCGAGCGCAATCCAGTCCAGCGCTCTTTAGCGCTGGCGCAAACCAGTTAGCCCAGCACTCTTTAGTGCTGGCGCAATCTAGCCTCGCGCAGCTCGTTTTGGCGCAATCCAGCCAGCGCAGCTCGCCCTGGCGCAATCCATTCTCTGCGCAATCCGGTGTATGCGCAATCCAGTGTGTGCGCAATCCGATCCCTGCGCAACCCGACTCAGCGCGGCTCAGCTCTTGCGCAGTTTATTTTATGCGCAATCTGACCTAGCGCAATCCATTTCCCTGCGCGCTTGACCCAGCGCAGTCCAGCCCCTGTGCGATCCAACTCTCGCGCAGTTCATCCCTTGCGCACTCTAACCCCTGCGCAATCCATTGTCCATGTTGATTTTGTTTTAATCCTCTAGGCTTGGCTTCTCTTCTATGGATTGGAGTTTTGAGATCTTGTTTCACATGACACGACTGCTTGACCCAACACGACCTGGCACGGTTTTTGATGAATTGCTTATGACTAATATGGTTTCTGATTTCTGTGATTTATGATCCGAGTACTTTCTGATCTTCTTGATAGTGACCCGATGGGATGCACACTTGACTTGTAACCGATGATTCATATTAGTCCTGTATATGGATATTTTATTAGATATTTTACGCCCATTTTATATCCTTACGCCTTTTGTCATGAACTTGATAATTACGAATTTATTTAATATGTTTGGAATGATAACTTGACATGATTGACTTGACATGATAGACTTGATATGACAACCTGACTTGATGATGACCCGTAGTGGTGCGCTCTCGACCAGTAACCTGACATGACATGATAGTGGCCCGTCGTGGCGCACTCCTGACTAGTATACTTGACCGGATAACCTGACATGTTATATCTCGATAAGCTGTTGCGGCGGCTACTTGACATGACATGACCTGTATAATGACTTGACACCGTGGGCGATTGTGCTTGTATAAATGAACCAGTCTTGTCTCGCATCATTTCTAGGGCATGGACCCCTGAGTACCACGGTCAGGGGTACATATTGAAATAAACTAAGGTTAATAACTAGAATAATCTACTAGTCATGAAGAGATGTTTTCCAGTTACAGGCGACCCCGTTATTCCGGCCGCAAATGTTTGGACTTGTAGCTTGCCGACGAGTAGGGCACATTTCCAACCCACTGTCATGTGGGGCACTCTCGATTGTCACTTTAATGATTGAACTCTCTCGATTGTCACTTTAATGATTGAACTCTCTGGATTGTCACTATAATGATTGCCTGGATAACCTGGGTAGCTGCAGGGCCTGTGACTACTTGGAGCATCTCATTGCATCTTGCTAGTAACTAGGATTGTGATAACCCTAGTTAGTTAATGTAGAAAGCCGTAGGCAATGATTGGCCGTGATTGATTGGATGGAGTCTAGTCCAGTTTAGTATTGTCTAGAAGTGATCGATTGCAAGATTGTACCAGCATGATTGAATGATTGTCACTCCAGATTGTCACTATAATGCTTGAACACTATTGTCACTCCAGATTGTACTATCCTGATTGTACCCTTCATTGTCACTTTCATCATTGTCTTCTTTTCATATATATTGTCCAGCTATATTTTATTTAACATGATGCTTCTCTTAATTATTTTCTCTGATTGGGACAAGTGCATTGGTAGTGCTCGAACCCCAATCTGTGTTACTTATTATTTTCTTACATTTTGAATGCTAATGATTTGTTGGTTTTAGTCCTAAGTGAAGTCTCCTTTGTGGCACTTGCTCTTTCTGGGGTCTGACCCAGCTGGTTTTGTATGGCCAGATACCGGAGCAGCACCAAAGGATCTCCCTGCTTTCCAGCCCGATGGTGGTCACCAAGCGTAACCAGGGCATCGAGTGGGTTTCTTTTGTTCTCCCACTGTAATATTGTAAATTATTCTTTTGAGGCGTTTAGCCGACGAGCAAGTGTTAGCTCGATTGTACTTACTTACTGTCTGTCTACGGGCTGTAACATGATTGACAAGCCCCGGGGGTTGATCATGTATGACTGAACTCTTGCTAGTCCTCACATTTTGTAACGACTAGCTTCATGATCATCTGGATATGTAATGTTTGGGACGCCTTACAATTGTATATTTGGAGATCTGACATCTTGTAATTATTATTAGTTGGTTGAGATTGAGACAATAGGCTATTTTATGACCTTAAGAGACTGATGGCTTGTAGATAAACCCTCACATATCTAGACAGCCGTGACCGTATAGCGGTATGGATCCCATTCCGTTATACGTAGCTGGCTATGTCTGCCCCCGCTCTCCAGTATTCTGGTTCTGGGGCGTGACAAAAAGAGAGGGCTCGGGGAAGAGACAGTGGAGAGTGAGGATTGGGAGGGTGAGAGAGAAACCCCCATCGTATCTCACTCGCCGTACGGTCACGGCACGAAGTTTGGCGGAGGGGACAGAGCGTAGGATTTTCGGTCGTGGGACACAACGCTGGGCGAGGACGAGGCTCGATGGAGGCTGGAGCTGGTCGATGGATGCGTGGCGGTGGTGATGCTAGTGGTGGCGAAGAGAGGGCTTGACGGATGGTCGTGAGAGTTATGGTGGTGAGTGACGGTGGCGGTGGTGTTGCTAGAGTTGGGGCGCGGTGGCTCCGGTTTGGATTGGTCACCGGAGTGAGGTTGGGTTCAATGGTAGGTTGTTGGTAGCCGTGGTATAATGATGATGGTGGCGGTGGGTGTAGTATTGTGGGGTTGGCCGGAGAGGGGATGGTGGAGACAAGTGGTGGCCTCTCGTCAACAATGGTCAGAGGAAGGGGTTATCGGAATGGCAGGGGAGAGGGTTTTGTTGATGTATAAAATTTTGTTTATTTGTTATGTAATAACTTTTTGGTGTGGAAAACTATAATGGGGAATGCCCCATATTTGGATTTTGAGTGCTTAGGAAGCAAGCATGTGCCATGCGCACTTTGTGTAATTTGTAAAAATGAGAGGGACATAGAAGAAAATATGGAGATAATAAAAAATTCTAGGAAGATCCCACGGCTTAGTTAGCCATGGCTAATTAATTAAGCTAACCATAATTAGTTAGGCCAATTAAATCATGGCTAGTCATGACTATAATTAATCATGACCATTTCAAAAATGAACTAATAAGATTTTGAAAATAATATACATTTTCATTCCAAAAAAATCGAGAAAAATTTCTATAAATTTTGAAAAATTTCGGAAGTCGATTACAAGGGGTTACAAATATACCCTTCTTAAAGAAATTATGTTCTCGAAATTTGGATTAGCACGATCAAAAATAGAATCGAAGCACGATGAAATAGAGAAATGATGCGATTTGGCACAATCAATAGGCAGATGAGATCAAACGGAAAACAAAATTTTACTTCGCTTAGGAATGACGGAATTTATGTGAGTGAGGATAGGGAGAAAGATAGCTATAGAGGTTTGGAATCATGTTATTGCTAAAGATTATCCATGGCAACTCTAGTCATTATTTAATAAGAATCCTAAATTCACTAGAAGGTATTTCTAAGTGTCAAAAGGTTATAATCTACCTTCAAATATCAACTATAAATTGATTACCTCTTCTCTAATGCTAGTTGGTTGGACCTCGATTTTTCCTCGAGGACTGTCCTAGATTCTATGTTTAGTCGATCCACAGTGGAAGTATTGCTTCATTCTCCTCCTACAATCTTTCAACTTATGTCCGATCTTCTTACAGTAGGCACAAGCAATCTGATTCGGCTGTAGGACCGAAACTTGATCTTAAAACATCTTCTGACGCTTTGTCGGTCCAGGATTATTGTCTTTACTCACATCACGATCTCTTTTGGGTTTAAGATCTAGGTCCACATCTATGCCTTGGGCTACAGATAAGATATCCACATAAGTCTTGGCACCATTAGCCACAACATGGATCATGATTTCCTAGGCTAGACCTTGACAAAATTTGTGGGCTCGGGCTACTCGGTCTTTCACCATATACTCAGCAAAGCGACTGATCTGCTAATATATTCAGCGACATACTCGTTAAAGTGCGGTCTCCTTGCTTAAGATTATGGAATTGTTTCTCCAATGACTCTCTGGCAATACCTGGGTAGAATTTCTTTTTGAATTGCTCCTTGAAATCATCCTAAGTCAGATTGGGGTCAGCTAACCTTGGTTCATTCCTGAACCAAGCCCGAGCTATGTCTTGGAGTTGGAGTCCAGCAGCTTCGACTTTAAGCTTTTCTGGAAATTAAAAAACCCTTATAATTTTTTTCTGCCTTCTATCCATTCGTCAGCATATAGTATACCTTCAGTGCCCTTAAATTTCTGAGAATCCATCTTCTTTAAATCTAAGGCATTACCTTCCTTAGGTGGAGTGGGTCCCTGATTAGTCGTCAGACTGATCTCTTTGTCTCTTGTGACTAACGCCATCAGCGGAGTATTTTTTAGGCCCTTGTTCATGATAGCATTCGCTCACGCTGGGTTTCAATTTGGACTCTCTGAGCTTCAATCATTCCTCGAAGCAATTCGAAGAGTTGTGCTCCTCCAGGGGATATATCCTCAGGAATAGAATTGGTCCCTTGAGGCGGGCGAGAAGGATTTATGTCAGTCCCCTTAAGATTGTCGGGGTGAGAGGAAGACGATCCCTCGAAAATGATGACCTCCTTTCCTTTGGCCATTCTGGAGAAATAAGAAAGATATGAGATTCAAGGACATGATTTCAAAAATGTTAAGGAAGATAAGTTTCAAGGAGGATAAAGAAATCATAGATATTCAATAGTCGTTATTGTGTCTCCTAGTCCTAAAATCTTCTAGAATATTGCAGCATCGTATAATATACATATTTATATACATTACTCTAATATAATTACATATACTCTTCAAATTATATATATATATATATATATATAGAGATAAGAGACGAAGAGAGGGAGGTTCACGAGAGGGAGAGGACATGAGAGGGACACACACAGAGAGAGAGAGAGGGCTCGGGGAAGAGAGAGTGAAGAGTGCGTGAGAGATCGAGAGGGTGAGAGAGAAACCCTTACTGGATCTGACTCATCGTGCGGTCGAGACAAGGAGATTGTCGGAGGGGCGGAGCGCAGGGGTTTCGAGCACGGGATACTGCACTGGGCGAGGACGCGGCTCAAAGGAGGTTGGAGGCGGTCGTCGGACGTGGGGAGGTAGTGATGCTGGTGGTGGCGAGGAGAGGGCTTGGCGGATGGCCGTGAGAGTGGTGGTGATGAGTGATGGTGGCAGTGTGGCTGGTTTGTCGAGGAGGCGATAGTATTGCTGGAGTTGAGGTGCGGTGGCTCGGGTTGGGATTTATCGTCGAAGTGGGGTTGGGTTCAGCGGTGGGTGAAATGTTGTGGAGTTGGCCGAAAAGGGGATGGTGGAGACAGGTGGTGGCTTGTCGACGGCAATGGCCGGAGGCAGGGTTGATCAAAATGGCAGCGGAGAGGGTTGTGTGGATGTATAGAATTTTGTGTATTTGTTATGTAATAAAATTTGGTGTAGAAAATTAGAATGAAAAAATGTCTCATAATATAGAGTTTGAGTGCTTGGAAAGCAAGCATGTGCCATAGACACTCTATGTAATTTGTAAAAAAGAAAGGGACATGGAAGGAAATATGGAGATGATGGAAAGTTCTAGGAAGATCCCATAGCTTAGTTAGCCATAGCTAATTAATTATGTTAACCATAATTAGTTAGGCCAATTATGTCATGGCTAATCATAACTATAATTAATCATGGCCATTTCAAAAATAAACTAATAAGATTTTAAAATTAAAATACGTTTTCATTCCGAAAAATTTGAGAAAAGTTTCTATAAATTCTAAAAATTTAGGAAGTCTATTACAAGGGGTTACGAACAAGTTCAGTCTCAATCAAGTGTCCTAAGAATAACCTTAAAACTAAAGAAATGTAATAGATTCTCTGTTCATCAGTTATAAGGAGTTTAATGTATGCTGAAGTGTGTACGCATCCGGATATTACGTACATAGTTGGGATGTTAGGAAGATATTTAAGAAAACCTGGGATGGATCATTGGATAGCAGCCAAACAGATTACTTAAGTAATTATAGAGAACAAAAGATTATATACTCTTTATAGAAGATCGGATAATTTAGATATCATAAGGCATTTTAACTCCGATTTTGTTGGACGCCAAGACAACATGAGATCCACATTAGGTTATGTTCACATGTTGGCTGGTGGAGATATATCTTAGAATAGTGTCAAACAGACACTTGTAACTTCTTCTACCATGTCAATAGAGTTTACAACATTTTGTGAGGCATCAAATTAGGAAATATGGTTGTGGAATTTTATCACAAGTCCGCGTATAAGGGAGGGTGTTGAAAGACGACGCAAACTACAGTATGATAATAGATCATCAGTACTATATTCCAATAACAACATGAGTTCGTATAAGTCAAAATATATTGACACAAAGTTTATAGTTGTGAAAGAAAGAATTCAGAATAGTCAAGTGCCCATATAACACTTGGGACAAACTCCATGTTATTGGATCCACTCACATAACTGTCATGACCCGCTCCCGAATAATCGGATACGAGTCGGACACGCCCAGTCTTCGTCGTTGGACACGATGAAGTAAGCTGTACAATATTAAGGAAAACTCCAAGTTACAATGTAATGTAAATAAAAACAGCGTTTATAACATTCCTAGAAAATCACCAATATCCATCAAGTCTTTTAGTACAAAGTCAGCCGGAGACAAATCCGGTCAAATGAAATAATATACAATAATGAAATCCAAAATACAACCTCCAAAAATAAAGTAAAATTAAAAGCTGCAATATCCTGATGCAATCATAAGCTCCATGTAATCTCCCACTCACCTGCAACGTATCCTGTCAAGAAAAGAGCAAAGTACAACCCTGACCAGACAAAATACAATGTAATCTGTAGTACAGAATACAAGGTGAAACCAGAATACCAGAATACTAGAACAGGAAATGGAACTACGGTACCAGAGATGAATGTAAAACTGCAGGCAATGGACGATAATTTGTATACTAGACAATGAACACCGCTATCAATGTACAAGGCAATGAATCACGACAATCAATATACAATTGTAAAAATTTGAAATATTAAACTAATGTGTGACCGGCTTAGGAGCATAATCAATCAATGAGGCAATGAGTCAATGAGTCAATTCTATAAGATTCGGCTTTATCGTACGTGAAGTGTACGATTAGGCTATCCACAATTACCTATGTTGGGTGTGGTCACACAAAAGCTAATATTTCCTCCAATCCCCGCAATAAACAATGGCTCACAAGCAATGAACAATGGTACAAGACAATCGTGTGTATCTCGTGTCCGATATGAGAACATGGCACAGGAATGTAAGACAGAAAACAAGGTACAAGTCGAGTCAGTGTACTTGCCTCGGTTTGGTTGCACGAGAATAGTACTGCATGGTTGCAATGATCACCTATTATATTTTGTACAAGTTATTTAGGATTTTAAAATAAAGATCATTAGCTAATTATTTAGATAATTAACTATCTATAATAATAACTATAGGCAAAACTAGCTAGCAATATTTATTTGAAAAACATATATAACATAGATTTACAATAATCACTTAGTAAAACACTATTTTAGAAAATAGATATAGATATATAGTTTGATCAAAGTAATATTTAGTGAAAATTACTCTTAAACTATACTTAACAAGAAACCATATTTATTTAACAAGTAATTCTAGAAAATAATTGTTTTGACTCCAAATACATTTACTAAAAGTATACTAACAAAATAACTGTATTTATAACTAAATCTTTTAATTAAATAAAATACTAACCACACTTAACCAAATTATCTATGTTTATATGTATTAGATAAGAAAAGAATTTTATAACAATTTATTTGTTCAAACGAAATCTACCTACTAGTAGAATAGTATTTGTAGAGCAAATTGCTAAAATATTTGTAAGGAATATATATATGAAATATTCTAAGTGTTTAGAAAAATACTTTTAACTATCTTAGAAATATTAAACATTGTGCTAGTAAAATTATAATTACATAAACCTTTTAGAAATATTTTTAGTATCAAAATAATGCCCAGCAACAATTAGCCAACTGATAACAATTACAATTACTAATAATGCAACCCAACACCAAGCCCACGAACTCAGCCCACATATCCACTGTTTCTCCACAGAATTTCCAGGCCCAATAGAATTGGCCCAAGGTCTAGCCCAGCTTCTATTCTGGCCCACCAACCTTAACTGCTACTGTTGTAGATAAATCTTCCTAATTTCTAACAATTCAACACCACACAAGCTTAACCTAATCTAAACTCACAGCCCAGCCTGACTGGAACCAAAACAACATGCACACATTTCTTATTTCTCAGCTCAATCGTAGTGTCTATATAACAAAATGGTTAAAGTTCGGACCCATATCAGTCCAACCGACCCAGCCCGACTTCTGTGGCCCAGGGACCCAGCCCACTCCATCACAATATTAACCCTAATATTCTCTCTTCTCAACCCCATTTCCATTCAGCCGACCAACAAAACTCATTTCCCACTCCCATCGTCTTCTTCCTCAAGCTCCTTCCACAAACCCTAATCCGACTCCATCTTCTTCCCCAGCCCATCTAGACTTCCTCGCCTGAACCCTAGGTTTGACTTCTCCTCCGTTAACCGACCACAAAACCCTAGGTGAAACCCTAATTTCTTCCCCGCTCGGTGCTCAACCTCCTCCACACCAGCGTGAAACCCTAATCCCCAAAATGAAACCCTAGCTTCTAGGTCATCTTTTTCCTCCAGACTTTCCATCTTCCCTCTAGTGAACCCTAGGTTCCCAATCCCGAACTCCAGAAGCAAATCTCCAAAGTAAACCCTAACCCTAATTTACTCCACCATGGCCGAAACCCTAGGTTCGACTCCTGTCACCATAAAACCCTAGATCTAGGTATTCTTTTCCAATCCCCTAGCCAAGAACCCTAATTATCTAACATCAGTAGCAATAAGAGGGGTTCGAGAGAGATCGATGAGGAGTTGCTCACCGGCCTGACGGAGACGTCGATCCACGGCGATCCTCGTCGAGCCTGACGCTGCAACGGCTCCTCGGCGGTGGATCCAAGCACAGCGGCATCGTGGTGATAACGACCGGTGGCGACGCAGCTTCATCGAACGGCTGATGACGGTGATGTTCCTCCGTGGCGGCTCTGACGAGGTCTGGCTGCTCGACAACGGCGATCTCGACCTCTGGTGGTGGCGGCGAGCTCGAGGATCGAAGAGTCGGACACGTCCACGAGGCGGTGGCACGTGACTCGATGACTCAGCTCTGGGATCGAGGCGGCGCTCAGCACTGATGGCGGTGGTTTGAGGATCGAGGCGTCGGTGCGCTCCACGAGATGAGGGTACGACAGTCGAGGAGACAGCTCTGGAGTCGAGGAGACAGCTCGACACTGCTTCGAGTGGAGCGTCGGTGGCGAAACTGTGGTGGCGCTCCGGTCAGCTGGCGGTGGTGCACGGCGGTGGTGCTCGCCAGAACAGTGAGGGGAGAGAAAACGTAGAGAGAGCGATGAGAGAGAGAGGACTGACAGTTGTTAGTGCATTGGAAAGTGTGTAAAAAAATAATAAAATATTATACTGTATTTATAATAAAATAATGTAGTGGCATAGTCATAATTAGAAGTAGATCTGGGGATATTTAATATAGTGGCAGAGCAGTAAATAAAATTAGATCTGGGGGCTAAATTAGAATAGTTGTAACAGCTTTTCCAAAATAATAAAAATTCTAACAGATTGCAAAATTCAAAATTTAAAAAAACAGTTTTCTAATTTAAAACACTTTTTCAAATCAAAAGTTCAAACATCTTCTGCAAATCAAATGTTCCCTCCAATAATTTCAAGGATTTCAAATATTTAAAAATAATAACAAGATCATGATTTTATAATCAATAACTAATAACAAAATTAAGTAACTGAATAATAAATAAATATCTTAATAGATCAGAATCAAAGAGATAATTTTGTCATTAGATCAATCTCCATAATTATGATACTATAAGTAAATCAATTAATATAATAGATTAAAAAAAACAAATTAAAGTAGAATTGAATAAAATCTAGTTTTTCACAGGGAATAAGATTTGTATCAATTAATAAAATATTGAATCATATTTAAAGGAAAGATTTATAATTATGAGCTAATTTATTTATGGTAAAATTAGAACTAATCGTTAAGGTTAAATAAAAATGGAATCAATAAAGCAATTAAAAGACTTATTGCTTAAACCAGGAATAATATCTTTTTAGAAAAAAATTTGCAAATAAACAGAAATATGAATTTACATTTTCATAAGAGAACAATACTAAATCTAAAAGAATTTATGAAAAATCTCCAAAATTTTACCAAAATTGATTTAGGGAGTTACAAATCTACCCCCCTTACAAAAATTTCGTCCTCGAAATTTCAAGGATTTTACAGTGTATAAAATCAAACAAAATTTTAAGGACAATGAGAAACTAAATGATTTATTTATGGAGTAAAATAATAAGGACTAACAAGTAGTCACTAGACAATACAAAAAATAGTAAATGCAAGAAAACTCAGAGACAAGCCTCAAAAATAGACAATATAAAAGAAATACAGCTACTACAAGCAAGTAAGAAAATAACGGTCCATCTGACTACACTCCTGCAGCTACTACTGATCCTCAAAAACTGGGTCCTCCTGCTGCTGCTCTGGTGCTGGCTCCTGACGAGTGAAAGTTGTAGGGCAATCTCTCACTTGGTGAGTGGCAGATCCACAAACCAGGCACTGCCCTAACTTCTTGCGGCATTCCCCGACATGGTGTCCCCGTCTCTTACAGTATGCATAAGAAAAGTATATCGGGGTCTGGATCTGTCTCTGCTGCCTCGGTGATGTCGGTGCTCGAACATGATGTTGATGCTGAGGTGGCCTCTGCTGAGTGTCGGTCCGCTTCGGTGGACCCTGGGAAGTGCTGGCGCCAATGTCTCGGTCCCGCTTAAGCTTCGGATCCATCTCCTTCTCCACTCCATGAGCAACTTTAAGGATGCTCGCATAGGTCGTGGCCTGACTGATAGCTACTGCATGTCGCAGCTCCCTGGTGAGGCCCTTCTTGAACTTCCAAGCCCTCTCCTTCGGCATGCTGACTAGGTTCTCTGCGAACCTGCTGAGTTGGGTGAACTCTGATGTATACTGGGCCACTGTCATACTCCCCTGCTGTAACGCCTCAAATTGCATCCGAAGCTCGTCCCGCTCCACATCCGGGAAGAACTTCTCCTGGAACAGCAGATGAAAATCCTTCCAAGAAACTCTGGGCTCCGCTAACTGGGGCTCCTCCCGGTACCAAGCCCTAGCAATGTCGAAAAGTCGCATGCTCGCAACTTTGACCTTCAAATCATCCGAGATCCTTGCCATCTTTAAGGACCGCTCAGCTTTCTCCAGCCACTTGTCTACGTAGACTATCCCTTATTGCCCCAAAAATCCATCGGGCAGAGGAACTGATAGTCCTTGGCAGTCCCCGGCCTCGGCGCTGCTGGTGCCGGCGGTGCTGGCGGAGCTGGTGGAGCTGGCTCTCTGGTTCTGAGTACGTCGACGATGGTAGCTTTGAATTGTGCGGCCTGCTGACTCTGAGCCTCTCTGAACTGTGCAGTCTGTTGATTCTGGGCTTTCATGAATTGCTGAAACATGGCCATCACCTGCGTGCCATCGAACGTCATCGTCAGAGGAAGCGGCTGAGGCTGAGGCGATGGAAGCTGCTCCTGCGCACTGGGTGCAGGCTGCTCGCTGGTCCCAGTGTTCGTCGTGGCGACCGTCCTGTAACAGAAAAATAAACTGTTGATTGCTATATCCTAAAAAAATCACAAACTATCCTAAAATCATAAGTAAATCAAATTTCAAATTTTTAAATATCAATAACCATAAACCATAAACTATAAACTATAAACCATTTTCCCGCGGTTCCTATGTTGTGATGAGTTTTCCTTAGCTTTCGCTGGTCCCCCAATAACACTTTATATCCTAAGTATCATTAGGATAGAGACCTACATGGGCCACCACTAAAAATATGTCACGACCCGCTCCCGAATAATCGGATACGAGTCGGACATGCCCAGCCTTCGTCGTTGGACACGACGAAGTAAGCTGTATAATACTAAAAAAAACTCCAAGTCACAATGTAATGTAAACAAACACAGCTTTTATAACGTTTCCAGAAAATCACCAATATCCATCAAGTCTTTTAGTACAAAGTCAGCCAGAGACAAATCCGGTCAAATAAAATAATATACAATAATGAAATCCAAAATACAATCTCCAGAAATAAAGTAAAATTGAAGCTGCAATATCCTGATACAATCATAAGCTCCATGTAATCTCCCACTCACCTGCAACGTATCCTGTCAGGAAAAGAGCAAAGTACAACCCTGACCAGACAATATACAATATAATCTGTAGTACAGAATACAAGGTGAAACCAGAATACCAGAATACTAGAACAGGAAATGAAACTACGGTACCAGAGATGAAATATAAAACTGCAGGCAATGGACGACAATCAATATGCTAGCCAACGGACACGGCTATCAATGTACAAGGCAACGAATCACGACAATCAATATGCAATTGTGAAAATTTAAAATATTAAACTAATGTGTGACCGGCTTAGGAGCACAATCAATCAATGAGGCAATGAGTCAATTCAACAAGGTCCGGCTTCATCATACGTGAAGTGTACGATTAGGCTATCCACAATTACCTATATTGGGTGTGGTCACACAAAAGCTAATATTTCCCCCAATCTCCGCAATAAACAATGACTCGCAAGCAATGAACAATGGTATAAGACAATCATGTGTATCTCGTGTCCGATATGAGAACATGGCACATGAATGTAAGACAGAAAATAAGGTACAGGTCGAGTCAGTGTACTTGCCTCGGTTTGGTTACACGAGAATAGTACTGCATGGTTGCAATGATCACATGTTATATTTTGTACAAATTATTTAGGGTTTTAAAATAAAGATCATTAGCTAATTATTTAGATAATTAACTATCTATAATAATAACTATAGGCAAAACTAGCTAGCAATATTTATTTGGAAAATATATATAACATAGATTTACAATAATCACTTAGTAAAACACTATTTTAGAATATAGATATATAGTTTGATCAAAGTAATATTTAGTGAAAATTACTCTTAAACTATACTTAACAAGAAACCATATTTATTTAACAAGTAATTCTAGAAAAATAATTGTTTTGACTCCAAATACATTTACTAAAAGTATACTAACAAAATAACTGTATTTATAACTAAATCTTTTAATTAAATAAAATACTAACCACACTTAACCAAATTATCTATGTTTATATGTATTAGGTAATAAAAGAATTTTATAACAATTTATTTGTTCAAACGAAATGTACCTACTAGTAGAATAGTATTTGTAGAGCAAATTGCTAAAATATTTGTAAGGAATATATATGAAATATTCTAAGTGTTTAGAAAAATACTTTTAACTATCTTAGAAATATTAAACATTGTGCTAGTAAAATTATAATTACATAAACCTTTTAGAAATATTTTTAGTATCAAAATAATGCCTAGCAACAATTAGCCAACTGATAACAATTATAATTACTAATAATGCAACCCAACACCAAGCCCACGAACTCAGCCCACATATATACTGTTTTACCACAGAATTTCTAGGCCCAATAGAAATGGCCCAAGGTCCAGCCCAGCTTCCATTCTGGCCCACCAACCTTAACTGCTACTGCTGTAGATAAATCTTCCTAATTTCTAACAATTCAACACCACACAAGCTTAACCTAATCTAAACTCACAGCCCAGCCCGACTGGAACCAAAACAACATGCACACATTTCTTATTTCTCAGCTCAATCATACTGTCTATATAACAAAATGGTTAAAGTTCGGACCCATATATGTCCAACCGACCCAGCCCGACTTCTGTGGCCCAGGGACCCGGCCCACTCCATCATAATATTAACCCTAATATTCTCTCTTCTCAACCCCAATTCCATTCAGCCGACCAACAAAACTCATTTCCCACTCCCATCGTCTTCTTCCTCAAGCTCCTTCCACAAACCCTAATCCGACTCCATCTTCTTCCCCAGCCCATCTAGACTTCCTCGCCTGAACCCTAGGTTCGACTTCTCCTCCGTTAACCGACCAAAAAACCCTAGGTGAAACCCTAATTTCTTCCCCGCTCGGTGCTCAATCTCCTCCACACCAGCGTGAAACCCTAATCCCCAAAATAAAACCCTAGCTTCTAGGTCATCTTCTTCCTCCAGACTTCCCATCTTCCCTCTAGTGAACCCTAGGCTCCCAATCCCGAACTCCAGAAGCAAATCCCCAAAGTAAACCCTAACCCTAATTTACTCCACCATGGCCGAATCCCTAGGTTCGACTCCTGTCACCATAAAACCCTAGATCTAGGTATTCTTCCCCAATCCCCAGCCAAGAACCCTAATTATCTAACATCAGTAGCAAGAAGAGGGGTTCGAGAGAGATCGATGAAGAGTTGCTCACCATCCTGACGGGGACGTCGATCCACGGCGATCCTCGTCGAACCCGACGCTGCAACTGCTCCTCGGCAGCGGATCCAAGCACAGCGACGTCGTGGTGATAACGACCAGTGGCGGCGCAGCTTCATCGAACGGCTGATGACGGTGATGTTCCTCCATGGCGGCTCCGGCGAGGTATGGCTGCTCGACAACGACGAGCTCGACCTCTGGTGGTGGCGGCGAGCTCGAGGATCAAAGAGTCGGACACGTCCACGAGGCGGTGGCACGTGACTCGATGACTCAGCTCTGGGATCGAGGTGGCGCTCAGCACTGATGGTGGTGGCGTGAGGATCGAGGCGTCGGCACGCTCCACGAGATGAGGGTACGGCAGTCGAGGAGACAGCTCTGGAGTCGAGGAGACAGCTTGACACTGCTTCGAGTGGAGCATCGATGGCGAAACTGTGGTGGCGCTCCGGTCAGCTGGCGGTGGCGGACGGCGGTGGTGCTCGCCGGAACACTGAGGGGAGAGAAAACGTAGAGAGAGAGAGGACTGACAGTTGTCAGTGCAATGGAAAGTGTGTAAAAAATAATAAAATATTGTACTATATTTATAATAAAATAATGTAGTGGCATAGTCTTAATTAGGAGTAGATCTGGGGATATTTAATATAGTGGCAGAGCAGTAAATAAAATTAGATTTGGGGGCTAAATTAGAATAGTTGTAACAGCTTTTCCAAAACAATAAAAATTCTAACAGATTTCAAAATTCAAAATTTAAAAAAAATAGTTTTTCAAGTTAAAACAGATTTTCAAATCAATAGTTCAAACATCTTCTGCAAATCAAATATTCCCTCCAATAATTTCAAGGATTTCAAATATTTAAAAATAATAACAAGATCATGATTTTATAATCAATAACTCATAACAAAATTAAGTAACTGAATAATAAATAAATATCTTAATAGATCAGAATCAAAGAGATAATTTTGTCATTAGATCAATCTCCATAATTATGATACTATAAGTAAATCAATTAATATAATAGATTAAAAAAAACAAATCAAAGTAGAATTGAATAAAATCTAGTTATTCACAGGGAACAAGATTTGTATCAATTAATAAAATATTGAATCATATTTAAAGGAAAGATTTATAATTATGAGCTAATTTATTTATGGTAAAATTAGAACTAACCGTTACGGTTAAATAAAAATGGAATCAATAAAGCAATTAAAAGACTTATTGCTTAAACCAGGAATAATATCTTTTTAGAAAACAATTTGCAAATAAACAGAAATATGAATTTAGATTTTCATAAGAGAACAATACTAAATCTAAAAGAATTTATGAAAAATCTCCAAAATTTTACCAAAATTGATTTAGGGAGTTACAATAACTGTCACCACCCAAGGTCTTTCATAAGCACACTGCTCGTATGGATGTTATCTTATTTGAGGATATTGGAGTATAGTAGGAGTTTGTATTTTATATATTACAGTGATATATATTTAGATTTGGACATTTACGTATATAAGTTTTTTTTGGATATTTATCTGATCAAATATATGAAAAATTCAGTTCATTCTGTTTTCATTATGTTAAAGTATTTATCTTATTAAAGTAAAGGAGGACCAGTTGGAATACACACATGTGTTGATCATATTGCATGTAATTTCTATGATATGTATCCATGATTGATCTATGTTGTTTAGCTATATCGGTATATGTGACCATTGATGGTTTAGTTACGCTAAATGTGATGAAGGCCGCTTTGATCCTATATTGATATTGTTAATGGACGAGATTGTCCAGATATACCCTAAGGATAAGATAGCAATTATTGAGCTCATTAAGGTTAACGCATTTGTAAGGTTACATATGTGGCCTAGTGGAAGATTGTTGGAGTTATCCAATAATTAGGGCCACACATGCAAAATTAAATGTGTTGTGCGATCTAATTAATTAAGCCAAATTAAAGTGGTCTAATTGGAAATAGGCTTAAGAGTATAATTGTTATGAAAATAATGTGTATATACTGGAGAGGAGTGATCTTCTACGAGTCTACTTCAGTTCCCTTTGCCCTCGGAAGGAGGAACGAGCCGTAACTTTGGGTGTGGAGAGGAGTGATCTTCCGGTGAAATACCTAGGTGTCCCTCTGACAGTCAACTATGCTCGAGACCAGGACTGTCATAGTCTGGTGGAGTACGCCCAGAGGAGGGTTGAAGGATGGCAGGCGGCTGGTCCATCTTTAGGGGGGCACATTGAGTTGGTTAGATCGGTTATCTCGACCCTGGCTCAGTTCTGGCTCCAGTCTGTTCTGATTCCTGTCGCTACCATCCGAAAAGTGGAGAGAATTTGTGTCGATTTTATCTGGAGGGGGGTATGTATGCGATCTCTTGGGAGCAGCTCTGCCGCCCGAGGAAGGAGTGAGGGGTGGGACTTCGACCCTTGTTGGAGATCAGGGAGGCCTCGGTGCTGAAGCTGGCATGGAGATTCATTAAAAGGGGGTCGCTTTGGGCCGACTGGATGTACAGCAGATATGTGAAGCAAGGCAACTTCTGGACCTGTTCCATCGATAACAACTACTCTGTTACTTTCAAGCATATATTGCGGCACAGGGATGTACTCAATTCTTCCATCCGACGGATCATGAGAGATGGAACTGGAACGGACCTCTGGCGGGACCCATGGCTAGATCGACAATCTCTGTTAGAGATCCTGGGAGACCGTATGCACAGGGAGGCTGGTAGGGGCTGACTTGCCAACGGATTATCAGGAATGGAGTATGGAGTCCTGAGTCCTACCGCTACACTGAGGAGCTTGGGGAGGTTATTCGTACGGTCGGGATTGATCCGTCACAGCCAGCTGATTGTTGGATCTAGGATCCGTCGGGAGCCACTGGGGAGTCTGGAGAGTTCAAGTTCCAAAGCTGCTATAATCTTGTACGGCGTACATTCCCTACTAGTGCCGATTATGAGTTCATATGGTATAAGAGACTAGCCAGGAAGATGCAGCTTTCTGTCACCGATTACTGTTGGGTCGTCTGTTGACGAGGGAACGACTCATCTCTTTTGGGATACAGGTGCCCAACCCAAAGTGTATGTTATATGACGTGGAGAATGAATCTATGAGACACTTATTCTTTGAGTGTGAGGTGGCCTGGCACATCTGGAATGAACAATGCCATGGGATGGGCGGATGTGACTCTGGAAGGGTGATCGGTGACATCATCAATGAGATTCGGGACCGAAGAGGGAGAGGGCAGGGCATGTTCAAGACTACTAGAGTTCGGTTGGCTGCTGCTGTCTGGCATGTAAGGAGGGAACAGAACCGTCGCATCTTCGACGGACTTACCACCCCTCCTGTAGGCATCCTCCATAATATTGATTTTGATGTAAAAGCTATGGAAACCTGATAAGTGGGAGTCCTACTCTAATTGTATGATTATGTATTGAGTTGGAATAAAATTTACCATTTTTCCAAATATATATATATATATATATATATATATATATATATATATATATATATATATATATATATATATATATATATACCAAGGAGGCTCGACCCGTGCCTTCCCGTTCCCAACGGGCTACAGCCTCGGGGACTTATTATAAAAAAAAAAAAAAAAAAAAAAAAAAAAAAAATATATATATATATATATATATATATATATATATATATATATATATATATATATATATGGGGCACGGATCAAAAGCCCCACGGGGGGAGCCCCGACCCCCCTGCTCCACCAGATTGGGGGCCCACGCGCGCCCGCTTGATCCAGCAATCGAGGGCGACGTGGCTCATACACAAAAGAGAGGATTTGTCTCTTTTCTTTTCTGCATCCTCATCAACAGAGAGAGGGACAAAGAATTTATCTTTGTGATTAAGGGTCGTAGCAAGTTCAAAGATTGAACGGCACAAATAGACATTCGCTACAAGATCCATCAAGTCAAGCAATGGATTCAGGTACGCTTCCGTAATTTATTTATGTTTTCATCTCATGAATCAACGGGTTATATTTCTATCACGCTCGACATAGTGAGAAGAGGGATTCGCTCCAAAACTTGATGTTGTCCTCAGCGTCGGTCAGTCTCGGTTGAGTTGACCGATGCGAGAGTTGGTATCGAGATCCACTCGACACAGCGTGTCCATCCCAAATTGACCAAATTGAAAGAGATAAGATTGAACGGCACAAATAGACATTCGCTACAAGATACATCAAGTCAAGCAATGGATTCAGGTACGCTTCCGCAATTTATTTACGTTTTCATCTCATGAATCAACGGGTTATATTTCGATCATGCTCGACATAGTGAGAAGAGGGATTTGCTCCAAAACTCGATGTTGTCCTCAGCATCAGTCAGTCTCGGTTGAGTTGACCGATGCGAGAGTTGGTATCGAGATCCACTCGACACAGCGTGTCCATCCCAAATTGACCAAATTGAAAGAGATGCTCGGATCGAGAGAGAAAAGAGATGCTCCGATCAAGAAAGGATATAAAAATATCGAGAGGAGAGAGACTAGTAGTCCTTTCTAAGCAGCCAGTAGCCCATCCCCAAATCACGAGAGAGGGAAAAAAAAAGATTTACATGTGATTTATTTTCTATGGGTTGGACCAATTTTATTTTCCACAATTTGAAGAAGATATGAAAAATAATATATTTTTTGGAAACAAAGAAAAAGAATAAGCTATTAAAACTACACATTGGTGAAAAAATTGTGATAAAAATATTTTTCATAGAAGAAAAAAAGCCCAATCAAACACAGACTTAATGTCGTTCCAAACATAAATGATAACCTACTGTTTAATCCTGCCTCAGTTACCGAGTGGGAATTGTTATGGTGCCTAGTTATGTGGGATTGCTGATCTTGTTTTGCAAATTCATGATGTTGATTACAGGCTTGGTTTGGTGAATTTTTATTTTTCCCCATAGTTTGTGCATGATGACAATGTTTTCATGCGCCTGTTACATGCTAGAGTCACGAATCGGACATTCCTGACAAATGTCACCAAACCAACTATAACAGACATCTTATAGTTGTTCCTAAGTAGCAAACGAGGTCAAGTCCTTTTTTTTACAGAAACTTCCAAAATATTCATGTTGCATTCTTGTTATTGACATTTTTTAGAAGCACAAAAAAAAAAGGTTTCCTGATACAGTCAAGTTTCACATCTATTCAGCTTTTTCACTGTAGTCTCTTCTACATCATTCATTATTTTCCCTTGAAGCATAATACACAAGATACAGAGAAATATATGATTAAAACTAGGACCCCTCCCAGCTTGAAGTTATTGGTATACTTCCATTTCTCAGGGGCTCCTGCTCCATCCAATTGAATTTGGTACCATCATTAATGTGAACATGAACAGTCGTTTGAACCAGACGATGCAGACCTTAAGCTCCGTTCCCATTCGTCTGTAGGCTGTGCTTCGGCATGGGGAACATGACGAGGATGTTTCTCTCTCTTGTCCCCTTTTATCTGCCTCATTGCATGTTTAAGTGCAGGCATCAATGCCTCCATGCACTCAGCAACTGCATTTGGATTGCCTGGCATATTGATGATCTGGAAACAAATAAACAAAGAGTGATTTGCAATAGAAGAGTTAATGATTTTCCACTAGACTTTTTTATTGTAAAGAAATATGCGGGGAAAGTAGAAACATGATGACGGAAATAATGTATTAACTAGAAAATGAAATTTTATGCTTGTAAAATTAGGTAAGGGGCCTTTACCAAGGTTGAACCTCTGATGCCAGCCGCAGCTCGTGACAACATCGCGAATGGTGTTACCTGTTTTCGAATAAACAAGGCAAAATGAGCTCAAGTTTGGTCAGGAAACTACCAGGCGAATCTACAACATACTAATTGATAATTTTTCAAACACTTGGAAAGTAAACATTCATGCATTTTTATAGGGTTTGTAGCTTTCCTCACGGTCCATCCTAAAGGTTAACGCAAGCTAAATGAAATTTCAACAACATTACCAGTTTTCCTTTAAATATTGGCTGGCTACCGAGAAGTAGGATGGTCTTTCAGTTATATGCACTAGAAGTTTCTAAGTGAAATTTTAATAGCCTACCTCTATTCATTACTTAAACATACCTTTGGTAGCCTCCATTATTTAAAAGTAGGATGATCTTTCAGTTATAGGTATTTGATTTTACGGGTTAGACAAAAATCCTAAATTCTGAAAAGCATGGTCCTGGAAGTTTCCAAGTGAAATTTTAATAGCCTACCTCTGTTCATTACTTAAAAGATTCCTTTGGTAGCCCCTAATATCAAGTAATTTGCAACCAAACCACAAAGTACCATCTTAATCCTAATTATTATAATTGTAGGTGAAAATTCTTATTTTATATATTTTACTTTAAGCTTTATTAGCCTTAGTTTAGTCCAACATCGGAAAACTTCTAGGAAGGGATATTACACTTAATTCCTGATAAAAAAATACCAGACAACTTGAATATATTTATACAGGCAACAATACAACAATATGTTTCTAAAGAACACATGTTTAGCAGGCATGTATAATCATAATGAAAACTACGAGGATTTCACAAAGCTGGTACCTTAAGACTCTCTTGAAACATTACATATAAGAGACCAGGAGTATCTTTCTCTAGTATAGCCTTTGTAGCTTCAGGTGTGACATCTCTTGGCGTAAATCCAGTACCACCTTTTACCGCAGAACATAGGAAATAAAGATGTTATCAGCAGAAGGATCATCACTTGAACCAAGGTATATCTGAATAGGACTCAAATGGAAAAGAAGTGTAACCTAAAGTTAGAATGATGTCAACTTTATCAACATCACTCCATCTCTGTAGAACATCCTTGATTTTATCCACTTGGTCAGGAACGACATCTACTGCAACAACACATGCTCCCCCTAGTTTTTCTGATTGAGAATGCACAACAGAAATTGCTCTTGGGCCACTGCAAGCGTCAAAGAAGAGTAATGGTGTCAGGTTAGCCATGGTGAATGAAATGTAATCACTAGAACAACAATAACAACAAGCCTATATCCCAAACTTTTGAGGATGTAAATAATAGGTAATCACTGAACATCCCAAGTATTAATTCTGACACATCAACCGAGGATTTTAATGCTGCACTTATCGTATCAAGGAAAGCTTCCTAAGGGAATACACAGTGAAAAGATAGATGTCCTAGAGTCTTACACCTTTAACAACATGGTCCAACAGTAACATAATTAAATGTAAAAAGAACATGAACTGTCACTAGTTAATATTTTACCATCTTTAGAGACGGTACTACTCTGAAGCGCCAAAATGGCACTTCTTTTAAATTATGGTCTAAAATGAGAGGTCTATAGATGGATTTTTTTACTGTTCACCACCTTAAGCAGAGAAAGAAGGAAATCAGAGATAAAAATGTTATAAACTCGGAATAAAAAGGAGAAAAGAAAAGTGTTCTCTTTCCTTCCAGGGAGAATACTTAACATGGCAGCCTTATGTCTGTCTATTAAAGCTTAAAAAGAAAACTAGTTTCCTGTCCTCGTGCCTATCCAACCTCAAAAAAGTGAGTTTACTATTTCTATAGTTTTAAATGTTTGAGCAGACTTATAACTCATACATTAAATGGCATAACAGGGGTACTTATTGATAGATATGCAAGAAATGTATAATGAAACAAACAAGGATATGGGTTTTGTTAGTGTTACAGATGATATGGCCCTTAACAGAGCTGAATGAAAGAAAAGGATTCAAACAGCTGATGGCAAAATTTTGGGATAAAGTCTTTGTCATTGTTGTAAATGTAAGAAATGTAAAGATGTTGCTCAGTGCAACAGTAAGGCTTGGAGCTTGCATATTCGAGGACATTGGTCTGAGTTGCAGAGGAGAATCTCTCCATAAAAATGGGGATAAGGCTGCTCAAACTTTGACTCTTTCCAGACTTAAGCATAAGAGTCTAGTTGGGAAACCAGTTTCAGATATATAAGAAATGCACTAGCTATTAATGTCATTGTTATATCAAGGATAAACATCTGTCTTTGCCAGATAGAGAACTTTGCTGGTTAACAATCCAGATTGGTGCCAAGCTAGGTCTGAAGTTTCAATCCGCAGAAAGGGAATGTGACCATAACAGCTCAGTTGCCAAATAGAAGAAACCCACATATTTGTTGACAGTAGAGGATCTGACCAGATGTCAGATCGTTCGCAGCAGAGGGAGGTGGATGTTCGGGTGTTGAGAGGGTGGGGCAGCAGGTGGAGGGGAGATGAGGCAGCATAGGAGCGAGTGGAGCAACAGGGAAGGAAAGCCAGCTGAGATAAGGGCTGGAGACAGGGGGCAGCAGGTGGAGGGAAACGGCATGCAGGTGTAAGACAGCAGGACAGGGGCAGGAGGCAAGGTTATCAGGTGGAGTAAGGGGCAGCAAGTGGAAGCAGGAGGAAGTGACAGTGATATGCCCTAACAACCAATCACGTGTGTTTCGGACCTTCAGTTTACTGTATCAGGAACATTTCATGTATCACTTCATGTATCAAGATATTGATTATTATTGAGATAATTTACATTCGCTGTCGCTTTATTATTGTAATGTTTAAGCAATATAATGAAGTCCATAGAATGAAAACAACAAATTATGGAATTGTGAGATCATACTAATGAGAT
This sequence comes from Iris pallida, assembly GCA_029216955.1. Taxonomy (NCBI): domain Eukaryota; kingdom Viridiplantae; phylum Streptophyta; class Magnoliopsida; order Asparagales; family Iridaceae; genus Iris; species Iris pallida. The sequence continues at coordinate 828,345 of JANAVB010003438.1, forward strand.
CCAAATACCTTTTTATTCTTAATTGTCCGTAGTAATAGGATTCTAAGACAGACATTAGTAGATCCGGAAAGACTACTACATAGGCCGACTCATATGACGAGTTTGAGTGATTTCATAAGTCAATAGAGTGATTTGAAGTCAATAGTGTGGAAGACACTTAAGCAAGATGTATGTGTTCATTAGAGGAATGTCTAAGAAATTTCCAATTAAGTAACATGTGCTACATGTTAACAGTTGAGGTCATTTACGTCAGTAAGATGCAACTGATCTTCACAACTAAGATCACCATGACATCTTGTGGGCATTAAGTAAGGGAGGTCACAATCACAATGAGGAGGTTGAGTAGGCTATACACACACACACCACTCCTTGTACGTTCTTAGATGTGGGGCTAAATGAATATTAAAGGAAGAGGTAAAACCTATAAGAACCTTTTACACAGTTTAAGCTCATGCAACCTTACAGAATTTTTTATTAGGCGACAACCTTAATATCTTAGGAATATAAGGCAAAGTCAAAGGGAGAATATCATAACCTAAGCAGCATTACCCAAATCTCAAGGATTTTGGCATGTCAACTAGTCAACATTTTGGCAGGACTTTCTAGTGCATCTCAATAATACTTTCAGTTACGAAATCATGACGAGATCTCTCCTCTTGTACCTATAAGACATTATTATTGAAGATCTCAACTCTAGATTGTCAAGCAAAAAACTAAACCAATTCAAGTTTTTTAACCATGTTGATTGATTATGATAATCTCACATGATTATGAAAAGGACTAATTAGTGTTTAGATCCTGAATTTTATACCAGCTTAGAGTTTAAGACACGATGTGTCCAACTGGAAAGTTTGGACCCTGAATTTTTACTTTTGATTTCCTTTTTTCCATTATACCCTGAACAAAAGGAAAACCAAAAATAAAAATTCACGGTCTAAACCTTTCAATTGGACATGTCAGGATGTAAAATCTAAGATGGTATAAAATCCAGGGTCTAAAGAATTAGCCCTTATGAAAAACATCTAGTTAGTTAGTTACACACCTAGGGATCCGCCCCTAGGGATACCTGTGCCGCATGTCAAGGACAGTAAAGATAAGAAATATAATATTTGAACTTTGACAAAGAAACAATGTTCTAAATTTCGGCCTAGACGATAGGCGGCCGCCACCGCATCAAAACCCCCTGGACGACGGTCCTAGGCGGATTTCCGACCTAGGCATCCCTAGGCAGGATGTTTGGCCGAATTAAAAAAAATCAAAAAAAATCAAATTTCAAATTTGAATTTCAAAAAAAGAAAAAAAAATAGTTACATGTTGTTGCTATTGTTAATGTTGTTGTTGTTGTTGCTTTGCCACTAGAAGAAATTGGAGAGGAGAGGAGAGGAGAGATGGAAGAGATTGGAGTGGAGTGGAGAGGAGAGATGGAGGCGGAGGCTCGACCTCTCTCTCCTCTCCTCGCCTTTTATTTTTGGGGTTCCACCGATTCCAAATAAAAAACTGTAAAAATTAAACCTTTGTAAGATTCGAACCCCATTACCATTCACAACAACACAACACATGATTTAAACACCCCCTGCTAGCCACAAGGACACAAACTTTTGTGTCATTGTAGTACATACAAAGTATTTATATCAATTACATGTAAAAAAAATCAGTTTGGCCGCCTAGGGGGCACCTAGGTGGCAAAGGCGCTAGGCGCCCCTTTGGCGCACCAAATCCGTCTAGCGAAATTTATAACATTGCAAAAAAAATTATGGAGTCTTCTTTTTTTGCTTCTTTTACTTGCATGTCGTACAAAGATACAGTACAACTCCACATTTCAATATAGCACCATGTTTGTGACCCTATTGAAATAACAATCCAAAGTGGTGTATCAAGATGCAAGCCTTCGTAAGTGAATAATCATACTTTACAACAAGTGTATTGTTAATCTATTGTTCAAGTTCTTATTATATCACTTTTCATATTTATCTACTTACTACCTGTAGGCCCTGTACCAAGTAATCATATATATATAAACCATCGTTTGCATTATTGGCCGATAATGATACTATACGGCCAATACAGATACATTTTGGCATGCTCCGATCTCATACCGACTTTGGCATGCTCCGATCTCATACCGACTGGTAGAGACATTAATCGATAGTGACGTTAAGGGTCTCTTTCCTAATCAAATCGACAAAAAAAATTGAATGAAAAAAGATCAATCAGCAAGAGTCTAAAAATATCCCAAGGTTGTAAAAGCATGTAAATGAAAATAAATAAAAAAATTAGCGCATGCAAACCATTCAACAAGGGCGACTATTATTTTATTCAATTTCAAAACTACTAAAAAAACAACAACAAAAATACTTAAAATTATACCTAAATGTTTAAAATAAAATTTCTAAATTATTAATGATTATTTGTTTTCGATACCAAAAGATTCGATACTCAGATTCGAAACAGCTGATACTACATATACCGCCTATCCCGTTACTGATAGAAAGGGTCCAATACCAGTTCCGATATCGATAGTATGAAACTTGCTATAAACAAGAATTCTCCAGTATTACAAGTCACTTCGCTTCGTTGTGGATAATTTGACAACCATGAAAAATATAGAGAGAGAAATGGCTAGAGATGTTTTAGTCCATAGTGGGAGACTTGGAAACAATAAGGGCCAGTTTGGTTTACTGGGTTAGACAACGTAATGTAATTGGCATTACATTGCAATTCGAATTCAGAAGTTTGGTTGGACAATTTTTTTCTAGATGTAATGTAATCGTGATTACAAACTTGATTACATTGCATCATTTTCTATTCAAATCAATTATATCACAAAACCTATGTAATCCTAATTACATTACATCCTCAAACTCAAAAGTACAAATTTACCCTTTAACAAATATCAATCCCATCTCCAATCCAGATCGATCTAAAAAAAATTACACCTAAAATTTTTCCCTCCTCCTTTGCTCCGCGCCGCCCTCCTCTCCGTCCTCCCGAGGTCGTGGCGGAGCCCGACCCCCTCCTCCTCCTCCCTCTGCTCCCCGTCGGCCCCCTCCTCTACATCCTTGTGATCCCGCGGTGAAGCCCGACCCCCCTCCTCCTCCTCCCTCTGCTCCCCGCCTGCCCCCTATCCTCTTCGTCATAGCGAGCCCGCGGCGGAGCCCGACCCCCTCCTCCTCCTCATCCTCTACTCCCTACCGTCGGTCGTAGCTTCGAAATCCCAAGGTGAATCTGTCACGTCCCGCTCCCAAAATACGGCGAGCCGAGCACGTAACATCATCCCCAAGCTACGCGACATATGAATACTCTAGTACCCATATTCGCAATCGTCGTCCGTAAGGTTCTAGGATAGGTTATCACATGTGGTAGCTTACATAATAAAATTAATATCATTCTAAAAGTGACCTTCAATGCTACAAATAGAAAATTAGGCTTTTCTACCCAGTACAACAATTAATCCCAAATATAATTATATATATAATATAAATGTATACCTGGATTTGGTGATAAGATGAAGATATGGTTCCACATGATCACTTCAATCGCATCATCTTTGATCCTGTTCTCCGGTCTTCTTCAATGTACAATAGCAACTTCTTGAAAGTATGCCTACAAGTCTAGTGAACAATACTAGGTCGTCAAACGACATGCAAGCTCTCAGTCAAGGACGGAGAAAATAAATTAAATGAAATGAGAATCTGAAAATGATTAGATTCTCAAATTCCAAGGGTTAAGAAATGGAATACTAAATTCCTATGACTTGTAATAGTGTAAACTTGAAATATGATTCTGACTAAATTTTATTCTAGTAAATTTCTCGATATTCGTCTTATAGTTAAGTTATAATAATTCACACTCATAATCCTTACAATCACAATCACAGTCATAATAAAAATCACCATTATATTCACAATCATAATCATAAATTAATATATTAGGATAACCTACTCACTACAACGCACGATTACAAGTATAAAGCATCAACGATACAACAACTACCATGTAACATCTAACATTACTAATATCTGCATCATCAACTGAATTTTGTAACCTGACATCAGTACAGTAATCCACCCCTACACCAAACAAGGACAAGGGAATGAATCACGGCACCGGAACAGCTGTACCAACTGACTAGTAAGCAGCACGCCCCAAATAAGAAATCAACAGTCAATCGCAATCACAATCACAAACAAGCTTCATATATGCTTATGCAATTTAGAAAACACATCTGGATCAAATTTATCCCATTTTCTCAGCACCAATCCCGTGACCAGGGATCAGGTTGTCTGGATGGGTATGGTGCCAAAAGATCCGACCCTCCACATTTATTGTGGAAATTTTGTAATATGATTTATTAAATTCTAATTTAACACCAAGAATTTACTGGACTGGACTAGAATTATGTTGGTGAGCTAGGCCTCACACCCGGCATCGCAAGGCCTTACGGATGGCGAAAAACTACTGATCAGTTTTTTAAATGTTGTTTATTATATTGCAGAGAATTTGGGTGTGATCCAGTTGTTCTCTCCCGCCCAATGCACTAACCTAAAGCTACAAACAATCCTATTCTATTATCTTACATTAAGTTTCTGCTGGTTACTGGTATCAATCTTAAATCTCGATTCTTGTATCTAATTTCCACGAATAGCGAGAATATGATTCATTATTTATTTCTTTCCAGAAGGATAAAACCATAACTGGATACCATGATTTCAATACTTGTTCTTTTTTAAATATATCAAAACGAAATCACAAGATATCAATTTTTTAACACCTCGGTCTCTATTCAAATTGAGACCCGATAGAAGTCCGTAATATCATTAGATTCGATAATTTGTATTTTCCAGCAGAAACACAGGATGCACATGATTAGGTTTCTCTTGCGTGTCTATGTGTCAGTGTCCTACGTAACTTAAGTTCTAAAAAATTCGACCCCTACAATTTAAATAAAAATTAAGTATGTCTCTAAGGAAACTGACTCAAAATTCTGAAAATAGGTTAAATATTTTTAACCAATTTTCAGATATCAAAAATAGCTAAACTCTGGAAATTCTTGAAAATTCCGGCTGAGTTTCATTTATATTTTGGAGCCCGAAATTTTATAATTTATATAAAGACCCGAAGCAACCCTCCGTAGAATTTTCTGGGTTCGCCGACCCCTTCGGTGGAACAACTCAACACCGGAATTCACATGCAGCATATTTAATCATTAATATGATGGAATTTTACCATCGAATGCAAGAATTCTTATCGGAGTGAGTTACCTAGTTTTGTCGAGCAAGCACATCAAGTATAATTACTCTAAAATACAAAAAGAACTACTAGAAAACACAATAGTTAGTAAACAAGATACACAAGAATTAAATCACAATCACCTAAATTAAGTTCCCTTTAAATTAATTAACAAAGCCCATAACTGTTCTCATTCTGTTGCAACTCAATTAAAGACATTTACACTACTTCTAAGGGATGTGAGACAAGTTGAATGTAACTCAAATCATTAGCAGTATCACACAAAATTGAATTTCTATAAGAAGCAAAGTTTAATGGAACTTGTACAATATATATTGATTAACTCTATTTAATTATTTAAGCTGAATTGTAGGGAAGCTAACACCGATTTATCTTTGATTTACCCAACAATAATTTCTGGCGCGTCATAAACTCCCTTACCAAAATGAACCCAGCTCTATTTCATTTATCATATTTGAGGTGTTCATGGCTGTTGTTCTTGCTGAATTTTTTTTAAATCCACTTATGAGTGAAAAATTCCCATCTTTGGGTTCCCAACACATCCAAGAGAAACTTCCCACAAGATGCACATTCCTTGTATTTTCATTTTCTTATGTAAGTTGATGCAGGAAGCAACCTACATAAACTTTGACTAACCTTTTGAACTCGTTTTACATTAAGTTCATTTGACTTTTGCTTTGTCACATTATATGTTACGCCAGTTCCTGCAAATTTGTCTTCTATTATTGTTTACTAATACAAATGTCATAATGAACTTCTTGTGGATTAGGTGCTCCTACTTAAGCTTATTTTAGTTTGTAGTACTATGGGTTCAAAAGCTAACTTAAGTCCCCAAACTATTTTTGGTCTATGAAGAAATTATTTGGAGGTGTCCAACTTCTAAGTGTTCAATTTCTCAAATTTTAGGGAAAGTTAAATAAATTTCACAATCGAACTCAAAATCTCTAACTAGCATGATTTAAGAAGTCCTAAAACAAGATTGAAATGAAATGAAATGGAAGGAAAAGACAAGGTACAATAACAAAAGTGAAAAAGGAAGAGAAATCTGGGGCTTGCCTTGCTTAGGTTTTCCAAACTGGAAAAATCAGTTCCGGATGCCCCCTAAAACCCTCCCAAATGTTACCTAGAAATTTAAAACACAACTTGTTTATAGAATCTATTCTATATTTCTAATGGAAAGACAATAGAAAATTTTGGAAGAATTTATACCCAAAGTGGAAGACCACAAAAGAGTTGTGGTGGTGCTAGGTCGACAGCCGGTGGGCGCGTCGGTGGCAGGCGCACGAGCGACAGAAACAGCAGTCGCACGCATCAGTAGCATTGTAGGGAGGAGGAAGGAGAATAGATGGAGAGGTGGTTGTGGGGGTGTCGGTCATGTGTCCATGGAAAGGACCGAGAGAGGGAGAGGGTGAAGAAGGGATTGGTAACAGCCCCTCTCTCTCTCTTCCTTCCTTAAATAATGTTTTTTTTAAACCAAAATAATATCCCAAACATCATTATTAGAAATTTTAAGGTAAAATTACACTAATGCCCTTGTCTTCACATGCATGAAGACACATGGTTTAGGTGTTAATGTGAATTTGCAAATAGTAAAATTTGCAAAGGCCTTATTGAAATATATATATATATATATATATATATATATATATATATATATATATATATATTAAAAGAACAAGAACTTATTTAGAAAATGTGATAATATATATATATATATATATATATATATATATATATATATATATATATATATATATATATATTAAATTATTGCTAAACCTATTTAATTAAGAATACAATCATTAAATTATAATAAAATATAACGATATACACGAAGCTAATACAATTTACGTATACCATATAACGAGATGCAGCTGTGACACTCTATGCACCTTACAAAATTTCATCGTCGATGTTTAAAATTTATAGATTGCAGGAAGAATTTTAAAAACAGAGATGAAGTAGTAATATGTTAAATATCAAATGAAATATTTTAAAACATATTTATCAAAAGCTTCACGGAAATAAGGACAATTCGAAGATACCTAATATCTTCAAGATTCTTGAAATGTCATATAATCAAATAAAATTGTTAGATACCATAGTGTTTCAATCCATAACCATATATGTTCTTCGAATTCAAAATCATATTCCTTATTCTAATCTTCTGACGTGATATGGTAATCTTATGCCTTACCAATCCGGATGACTGTACTAATTTCTTATCTCATGATTCAACAGACTTACTACAATTTTTTTTATTTTGCCTCGTCAAATATTGTATATTCAATCACAAAAATTTAATCAACAAATTCCTATCTTAGGAAATTGAATCCACAAATAGTGAGTAATATAAGGATATCAAAATTCTCATATCTCAATCACCAATCCAAACTAGTAAATTTTAAGTCACCAGGTATAGGTTATATATTCAATCATAAATTTACCAATCATAATCTACTTTTAATTTCAATCCAACTTATCCTCGACCCATGCATCTAGGTCACTTTTATCATTGAACCAACTTAATATTAATCCATAAATTAGGGAAATCTTCATGGTCATTAATTACTTTGCTTATATATCCATTCCATCCAAGTTATATCGACTTATGATTTCTCCTAAGCCATCAATTTTGTCATTCTGAATCAACGATCATTCACCAAGATTTTCAACATTCATCAAACCGATTTCGACTAATATATATTCATTTATGCTCACGATTACTTCAATCATGTCATCCGAAACTTCCATACTGTTATTTTATCCACCATTAATCCACAAGTTAGCATCAATCGAGACAACAAAACTTGATGATTTCTTATGCGACAAACTCATCCTTTATCCAAATAAAATATCCTTGAGTCAATGTCTATCAATTTTCGATATATCTCAATATCATCAAATTCTAGGATAATCGAAGAAACATCCATTCATTAAATGAGTAATGCATAGATGGGTATTTAGAAGGATAACACTTACTGAAATCAGGAATACGGTTGAAAAATAAAATTAGATGGAGAAACAAAAATATAATTCAAAATTCTATACTAATAAGATATTAATAAAATAAGGAGATTAATAAATTTCAAGAAGGATGGAGATTTTATAAAAAATAGATATGAAAATTTGACAAGAAAATGGGTCGAGTCGGAATTTAAGAATGATAAGATCAAAATATCAAGGATCATACTATACTCAATAAGCTATATACAATACAATATCTATTATGCCTATACCTTAAGCAGGATATTGCGAGTACTAGCTTACCCATTAGTTCTTCGAAGCTATATTTATATCTATACCAATCCCATAGAACATACTACACCCAGTCTAAATAGAAATATTAAATCATCATTAACCTATTAGCTATATGGTCCTTGTCCCCTTAACAGTTCTAGACAAATCTGAACTGCAAGTTTACTAAGGGTACCAAATTCAAGATCCTTAAGAAATTTTCTGTAATCCTCTACCAAGCCATTCAAAAAATTTACTTGTCACTTGATCTAGATTTCAGGTCACGCCTATCTTTATGCTATCTTTAATTTCTCGAATATCATCTACACCTTTAATGACGGCCTCAATTTTAGGATTCTTAACTATATGGGAAAATTTCTTATCCTAGAGTTCTTTAATTTCTCAAACAAGATATTTATCCATCAATACTGTCCATGGAAAGGACCAAGAAAGGGAGAGGGTGAAGAAGGGATTGGTAACAGCCCCTCTCTCTCTTCCTTCCTTAAAATAATGTTTTTTTTTTAAAACCAAAATAATATCCCAAACATCACTATTAAAAATTTTAAGGTAAAATTACACTTATTCCCTTGTCTTCACATGCATGAAGACACATGGTTGTTTAGGTGTTAATGTGAATTTGCAAATAGTAAAATTTGCAAAGGCCTTATATATATATATATATATATATATATATATATATATATATATATATATATATATATATATATATTAAAAGAACAAGGACTTATTTAGAAATTGTGATATATACATATATATATTAAATTACTGCTAAACCTATTTAATTAAGAATACAATCATTAAAAATTAAAATAAAACATACACGAAGCCAATACAATTTACGAATACCGTATAACGAGATGCAGCTGTGACAGAATCCCAAACTGAACTCATGGTCTTTAAAACATCAGTAAATAATGGGTACTTAAATTATCATGGTCTTTGCATCATCAGTAAACTGAACTTAAGATCAGAATATTTTTCTATGAAGATTGATACAAAAAATGTTTTTCTTTTGAGGAGTCCTTCAGGTTATACAAAATTTATTTACAGTTTTCGAAATTATGCAGTACTGCAGATGACTTTACAAGCAACATTGAGCTGCTAAAACAAGTCACATTGAGCAGCAATATCTTAATAATGCAATATTGGTATAATCTCTCTTTTATTATTGTATGGTAATTCTTTGAAGAGAGCACAATGAATCTGTTGGTACTCTTCTAGTCATGCCCTCAGTCTTTTTGAGCCTTTTTTAGAATACAATGAATCAGGTTGTCTTCTCCAAGTCATTCTATCAGTCCTAGAGGCCTTCTCCAGTTTAATTTGCTTTGGTTGGAAGTCTGTATTCCATCGTTGGAAAATCCAGGCAAGAACCATTATGCAGTTTTAGGAATTATGCAGTTTTAGGAGATTTATATGGCCCAAGTGGCATGAGTTGATTTTATAGTTGTAGATCCAAATCTATACTTAAAACCCTATAATTAGTTAACTATAATTATGTTAAGCATATATACTGTCGATCAAATATTAGTGTGCAATCTATATGTTTAAGTTCTTAAAATTGAAACTAACGTGTTAAACTATATGGAAATGTTCATGCAGTAATGGTTCGTCATCATTCAAGTGAGAGAAAGAAGTTGATTTTGTTCACTGGCATCATCGTTTCTGATATTTTACTCTTCATTACATACTTTATAAATAAACAACAGGAGAACTATAGTAGCCCTTCTCCTTTTGATATTACTGTGTATCTGCTCTTTGATATTACTGTGCGTCTGCCGATGTGTATCTGTGTATCTGATTTTACTGTGTATCTCTAACTAAAATATGATATAAGTTTCAGAAAATAAATGGAGAAACTTAGCTCTGTGTATATTCTAGCATCAGATTTTGGTTCACACTTCTATGTATATTTTAGCATCAGTATAGTCTTCAAATTTCCTTGTGACTCCATTTTCTCCCTGAGGTATCCTTGTCCATATGACTCCATTTCCTTAATTCCATCAAGGGAAGGCAAAGGGAAAAAATTCTACTATTTAGTCTAAAAAAACACCAGTGTGTTGACTGTGACCCTTCAAATCCTCAGAAGCCAGCCATACTTGTATGTAAGCCATGCAGTCAGCAAAACCAAGTCCAGTTTCTTATAAAAACTGCATGCGTATGACAGGTCTAGGAAAAAAATTTGAGGATGCTAATCCTGAAACCGAATGAGTGATTTGTGAATACATTAAGCCATGGGAAAGGAAAGTCCTCCATTTTCTTTGTTTGGATGTACTGATGATTCACTTTCTCTTGACATCGAAAAGAAAAATTGATGGGGATTACAATTTCAAACGAGGCCTCAATTCAAAGTTGCTGGTTGAATCATCAGTACATCATTCTTCTTATCAATCTTGACTGCTTCATCTAACAACCAACCTCAGTTGACAAAAAAAGGTTATTTGTATCAAAGGCCTCAATTCAAAGTTGCTGGTTGAATCATCTGTACATCATTCTTCTTATCTATATTGACTGCTTCATCTAACAACCAACCTCAGTTGACAAAAAAAAGTTATTTGTATCGAAGGCTTCTTTGTCACGCCCCGATTCCGTCGAATCGATAGTCGTCCCCCGGGCGTGATGCCGTGCGAACCTAATTTGCGAACGCACAAGGCATAATCATAAGGCAATCCGAGACACGTGATCTAAGAGAGTACGCAGACAAATTGAATCACACAATAGGTAAAGGAACTTGATTCTTTATTGATAATGAACATCATTTACAGACTCCGGTACAAGACTCATTGCCGCGCGGGCTACAACATGACTCGATTACAAAAGAGTGTCGACGAGATAGTTGTTCCATATATTGCACACATCCCTCAATATACACAAGTACTCCAGTGACCTGGATGGGAGGGACCCTGAGTCATCTTCCTTGGACTGTCGAGAGCCTTCAAAATGGAGTCGCTGAGAGAGAGAGAGTCTTCGACGCACGGCCGAAGCTTCAAAAGTCACGAACGTCGCCGAGCTAGTTGGCGCGTCCTTCCTGGTTCGCGGGACCTGCAAAGAGCGAGGATCAGCACGAAACACATGTACTGGCGAATGGCTAATTAAATCCAAGCTCTAGCATTTGATTCAAGAAGTTTCATAGCATGTTAGCTAGCTATTTCAATGATCTTTCTAACCATCCTACTCGATTTGCATGTTAACATGTTTTTGAGGCAAGCATATGAAATTGTATAACATTGAGCAACTATCATATTCATCCCGTGCCACGTGCATTTGTTAAGCAGTAAGAAGGGTGTGAAGGCCACTGGCAATTTCAAGCCATCGCGGACATATAGCTGAGTTAGACGGTGACCCTTTCGCGTCGGGTAGCGAGCCCTGTGCGAAAGTTCCCGCATAACTCGCGCCGATGAAGGCTAGCACTTGCTATACACTCGTTCCTCCCGGGCCGAATCGGTCCCTTGGCCTAGGTAACCGTTCGAGGAAACTACACCTTGTCGACAAGTTGTCCAATGACCGTTTTCCTTTGAACTTAGTTGATTTGGGTCATTTGGCCGTATCGTTGCGATAAACATTAATCGATTCATTCATTGTTTTGCATAGACCAAGTATGATTGTATCAGAAAGCATGTTTTCCATTTCCAAAACCGGCAGTTCGTTAACATGTGTTTCATGAAATATCGTGCCACGATTTCATTGATTCTACACTATTATGACAAGCATTTATTTTACTTCATATATTGAGTTTTGAAGTAGAGGTACGGGACGAAGGAGGTCAGCCACTCGCCTTAGGCTTGCTTCAAGAGAGCGACCGGTTGGCTGCGCTGTCGTCGCCTACGCGATCACCTGCAATCGCATAAGCAACTGATTAGAACACTGTGTATTTCAAGGAATTTCGATATGAATGCGAGCTCGAAAACGCATCACGAAAACCCATCGAAAATATTCACGAAAAGCGCATTCACGAAAACGAAAGCCAAAGCCAAACCAAGTGCGGCATAAAAACCAGAGCAACGGGAGGTCTCTCCCGACTCAGCCGCAGAGCCAATCCTCGAGGCGCAACCCGCTGGATATGGGACTTGGTTCCGAAGAAGCCATTCCATAACGTGGAATGGATCTTAATTCAACCGTTCCCGTTCGATCGACTCGGCCGATTCCGACCTATCGGTCCCGACCGAATCGATAGCGACAGTGTTCCTTTCTCGCGCACCCCGTGGACGGAGACGGGGCACGATGTAGGGACGGGGCACTACACCATAACCAACTAATAAAAAGTTTCGTCCTCGAAACTTAAAGATGAAACCTACCTCTAAGAGAACAATGAAGGAAACTTTTTCTCCATCTCCGATTCAAGCTCCCACGTCGACTCTTCGACCGAGTGGTTCTTCCAGAGGACGCGGACAAGAGGGATCGCTCGATTGCGCAGCAGCTTATCCTTGCGTTCAATGATTTGAACTGGCTCTTCAACGTAGGATAAGTCGGACTTTAGCTCCAGCTGGCCAAAGTCTACCACGTGGCTCGGGTCGTGCACGTACTTCCGCAACTGAGAGACGTGGAAGACGTTGTGTACACCATCAAGCGCCGGCGGCAGGACAATTTTGTAGGCCACTGGCGCGACCCGTTCAAGTATTTCGAACGGCCCAACGAATCTCGGACTCAACTTTCCTTTCGCGCCGAACCGAGTAACTCCCCGCATGGGCGACACTTTGAGAAATACGTGATCGCCTACTAGAAACTCGAGAGGTCGACGATGAACATCCGCATAGCTTTTCTGACGACTCTGTGCGGTCTTTAATCTTTCCCGAATGAGCTTGACCTTTTCCACAGTCTGTTCCACCAGCTCCGGGCCGAGTATCTGCCGTTCCTCGACTTCATCCCAGCAAATGGACGATCTGCACTTCCGGCCGTACAAGGCTTCATACGGCGCCATTTGGATGCTGGATTGGTAGCTATTGTTGTATGCAAATTCCGCCAGCGGTAGGTGGACGTCCCAGCTTGATTTGAAGTCAATTGCGCAGAGCCGTAGCATGTCTTCGAGAATCTGATTGACGCGCTCCGTTTGGCCGTCGGTCTGAGGATGGTAAGCTGAGCTGAACTGCAACTTGGTTCCCAGCGCCGACTGAAGGCTACTCCAGAATCGCGACATGAACCGTGAATCCCGATCAGAGACGATGGATACTGGAACTCCGTGCAGCCGTACTATCTCGTCAAGATAAATCTGCGCCAGGCGATCAACGCTCCAAGTAACTTTGATGGCGATAAAGTGCGCTGACTTGGTTAATCGATCGACGATGACCCAGATGGCGTCGTTCCCCCGTGGTGTCTTCGGCAGGCCAACAATAAAATCCATAGTGACATGATCCCACTTCCACTCGGGAATAGCGAGGTTCTGCATCTCCCCGCCCGGTCGCTGATGCTCAGCTTTCACCTGCTGACAGGCCATGCATTGCGACACGAAGAGCGCCACATCTTTCTTCATCTCGTGCCACCAGAAGGTCGTGCGGAGGTCCTTATACATCTTGGTACTGCCTGGATGCAAAGTGTATTTCGCATAGTGCGCCTCCGACAGGATATCCTTTCTGAGTTCTGAATCGTCCGGAACGCATAGCCTACCCTTCAATCGAAGCATGCCGGTTTCGTCTTCCGCAAAGTCGGTCGTCCTGCCTGTCGAAATTAGCTCTCGCACTTTCTTCAGGTACGGATCGTCCGTCTGAGCGGTCTTGATCTTTTCAAGCAAGCTCGGCTCTAGCTGCAACTTGGCCAACTGCACATTCCGGAATCTGACTCGGAGCTCGATGCCCATCTCTTCTAGATCGCGTAGCAGTCTGGGGTCAATGGATAACGAGACAATGTACTTTCGACTCAAAGCGTCCGCCACAACATTTCCCTTTCCCGGCGTATAGTCGATAGTCAAGTCGTAACCTTTAATTAGTTCCAGCCAACGCCTTTGCCGCAAGTTCAGCTCCTTCTGCGTGAATAGATACTTGAGGCTCTTGTGATCGGTATAGATCGTGCACGCCACACCATAGAGATAGTGGCGCCACAATTTCAACGCAAACACAATCGCCGCTAACTCCAGGTCGTGCGTGGGATAATTTTTCTCGTGCGGCTTTAGCTGTCGGGAAGCAAAAGATATCACCTTGTTCCGCTGCATCAGCACACACCCCAGGCCCTGACCGGACGCGTCGCTGAATATCTGGAAACCCTCAGTCCCTTCTGGAAGTGCGAGTATCGGGGCCGAGACGAGCCTCTGCTTCAACTCTTGGAATGCAGCTTCACAGTCGTCTGACCATTCGAATGCGACTCCTTTCTGGGTGAGGCGAGTCAGAGGCGATGCGATCTTCGCGAAGTCTTTCACGAAGCGTCGGTAGTATCCCGCTAAGCCAAGGAAACTTCGAATCTCGCTGACGGACGCTGGCTGTTTCCAATCGACAACGGCTTCAACTTTCTTTCGGTCGACCGCAATGCCTTCAGCAGAAATGATGTGTCCGAGGAATGCGACGCTGCTAAGCCAGAATTCACATTTGCTTCGCTTCGCATACAGTTGATTTTCTCGAAGGGTCTGAAGCACGGTCCGCAGATGCTCAGTGTGTTGCTGTCGATTCTTCGAGTAGACGAGTATATCGTCGATAAAGATTACTACGAACTTGTCGAGGAATGGTCGAAACACCCGATTCTTTAAATCCATGAAGGCAGCAGGGGCATTCGTTAGGCCGAACGGCATTACCAGGAACTCGTAATGGCCGTAACGAGTGCGAAATGCAGACTTTGGCACATCGTCCGGCTTGATCTTGAGTTGATGGTAACTCGAACGCAGATCAATTTTAGAGAACACCGTGGCTCCTTGGAGCTGATCAAACAGATCATCTATACGGGACAGGGGGTATTTGTTCCGGACGGTGGCTTTATTCAGCTCGCGGTAGTCGATACAAAGACGCATAGAGCCATCCTTCTTCTTGACAAACAGTACGGGCGCTCCCCACGGCGAGACGCTGGGTCAGATGAATGCCTTGTCGAACAATTCCTGTAACTGCACCTTGAGTTCTTTAAGCTCTGCAGGGGCCATTCTGTACGGGGTCTTCGAGATCGGTCGAGTGTCGGGGAAGGTATCGATAGTGAACTCAATCTCTCGATCGGACGGCATGCCGGGCAGCTCGTCCGGGAACACATCGGGGAATTCTGCCACAACGTCGGTCTGACCCGCGTTTGCACCATCCTGTCGCATGTCTCGAACGGAAGCTAGATAGCCTTCGCACCCGGAATGCAGCATCCGTCGAGCAGATATTGCAGAGATCACCATGCAGGTCGGCGACGCCTCACCACACGAGTAGCAGAATTCGGGCACTCCCGGTATGCGGAATGTGACCTTCTTTTCAGCGCAGTCTATGGTTGCGTTGCACGGACCGAGCCAATCCATCCCCAGAATGATATCGTAGTCCTTAATATTTAGAACTATCGCATCGAGACTGACCTTTTGACCACCTATACAGATGACACCGTCTCCGCAGACTAAATTCGCAGCTAGTGGCATGCCCGACGGGATGTTAACAGTGAGCTCAAGACCGAGCGGTGTCAGAGGAAATTTGTGCTCGGCGGCAAAGTCCGCCGATATGAAACTATGCGTGGCACCTGAATCAAACAATACACGAGCAGGTTTATTATTGAATTGCAGAATACCTGTCACGACTGTGTCAGATGCGAACACTTCGTCTCGGGTCATGGCGTAGACGCGGCCCTAAGCATTAGGGCGACGGTCTTGGCCATTTTGTTGTGCGGTCGGTGGAGCCCGAGGTGCTTGGCCTCGGTTCTGATAGTGTTGTCGTGGGCGCTGGTTCGACTTCTCCGGGCAGTCGCGTACGATATGGTCGGCTCGGCCGCACCCGAGGCACGTACCATTCTTCAGTCGACACTCGCTAATCAAGTGTCCCTCCTTGGCGCAGAAAGTGCAGACCACTCGATCCTTCGTCTGGTTGCCGCCTCCGTTGCCACGATTTTGACGCTTGTGTGCGTTGTTGCCTCCCGCATTACTATGGCGTTTGTTATTAAAGTGAACAGCGCCGGTAGTAGTAGGAGGATACTCGGACTCCAGACGGATGGCATGGTTGAGTGCCTCGCCCATGGTTTTGTATTCGGCCACCGAAACATGCGCACGGATAGTTGAACGCAGGCCCACTTCGAATCGTCGAGCTCGACTGGCAGTGGTAGGTAGGAAGTCCCCAGCAAACTTGACCAGTTTGTTGAATTTGGCCGCATATTGTCGTACAGTCATATTGCCTTGCTTTAACTGCATAAACTCATCTTCTTTCTCCTGTCGCACGGCTGCAGAAAGATATTCAGTCTCGAACGCCTTTTTGAATGTCGCCCATGAGATCGCCGTTGTCTCGTCTTCACGTCGAATTGCCCGCTTCTGCACAGCCCACCAATCGTGCGCGTTCATTCGAAGTAGAAGTTGAGCACACGCGACTTTCTTTGAGTCCTCGACACCCAGAAGTTCGAACTTATCTTCCAGCTCCTCCAGCCAGTCGATCGCCACCGCGGGATCTTCTGTGCCGTTGAAGGAAGTGCGACAGCTTTTCGTGAATTTTGACACGTCGAAGTTAGAACTTCTCGGTGTTGCAGGTGAGAGCGCGGGCGCCTCTGGTTCATCTTCGTTGGATCGAACCGCAGGCTGGGTCACGGCAGGGGTCATCGTTGAGTTGTTGTTGCCGACGACCGACTGTACGATCTGCTGGAGGGTATTCAGCTGCTGCTGCTGCTGCTTGAATTGAGCCTCGAACCGATTCTCAAATTGAACCTGACGAGCCTCCGCTTGCTGACGATGGAGCTCGTTTTGACGTTGCTGCATTTCAAGCATCTGCAGCATACGTTGCATCGGGTCGCCGGAAGGTCCGGCTGCGACAGGCGTCATTCCCGTTGGGTTGACGGAATGCTCGGGTCTAGAAGCACTCGAGCCGCTGGAAGCGCTCGTTTCGTCTTCCGCCTGAGCTCCCGTAACTTAGGAAAAAGAAAAGGCAACTCTCGTTAGTTTCAGAAAATGTCCTGGGTTCAGCGTATGGAACAACTCTTCTCATCGACACGAGGTCAACGGTTGGAGACTAGAACTCGACACTGGAGGCCAAGGACGTAAAGCCGTGCTCTGATACCATTATGTCACGCCCCGATTCCGTCGAATCGATAGTCGTCCCCCGGGCGTGATGCCGTGCGAACCTAATTTGCGAACGCACAAGGCATAATCATAAGACAATCCGAGACACGTGATCTAAGAGAGTACGCAGACAAATTGAATCACACAATAGGTAAAGGAACTTGATTCTTTATTGATAATGAACATCATTTACAGACTCCGGTACAAGACTCATTACCGCGCGGGCTACAACATGACTCGATTACAAAAGAGTGTCGACGAGATAGTTGTTCCATACATTGCACACATCCCTCAATATACACAAGTACTCCAGTGACCTGGATGGGAGGGACCCTGAGTCATCTTCCTTGGACTGTCGAGAGCCTTCAAAATGGAGTCGCTGAGAGAGAGAGTCTTCGACGCACGGCCGAAGCTTCAAAAGTCACGAACGTCGCCGAGCTAGTTGGCGCGTCCTTCCTGGTTCGCGGGACCTGCAAAGAGCGAGGATCAGCACGAAACACATGTACTGGCGAATGGCTAATTAAATCCAAGCTCTAGCATTTGATTCAAGAAGTTTCATAGCATGTTAGCTAGCTATTTCAATGATCTTTCTAACCATCCTACTCGATTTGCATGTTAACATGTTTTTGAGGCAAGCATATGAAATTGTATAACATTGAGCAACTATCATATTCATCCCGTGCCACGTGCATTTGTTAAGCAGTAAGAAGGGTGTGAAGGCCACTGGCAATTTCAAGCCATCGCGGACATATAGCTGAGTTAGACGGTGACCCTTTCGCGTCGGGTAGCGAGCCCTGTGCGAAAGTTCCCGCATAACTCGCGCCGATGAAGGCTGGCACTTGCTATACACTCTTTCCACCCGGGCCGAATCGGTCCCTTGGCCTAGGTAACCGTTCGAGGAAACTACACCTTGTCGACAAGTTGTCCAATGACCGTTTTCCTTTGAACTTAGTTGATTTGGGTCATTTGGCCGTATCGTTGCGATAAACATTAATCGATTCATTCATTGTTTTGCATAGACCAAGTATGATTGTATCAGAAAGCATGTTTTTCATTTCCAAAACCGGCAGTTCGTTAACATGTGTTTCATGAAATATCGTGCCACGATTTCATTGATTCTACCCTATTATGACAAGCATTTATTTTACTTCATATATTGAGTTTTGAAGTAGAGGTACGGGACGAAGGAGGTCAGCCACTCGCCTTAGGCTTGCTTCAAGCGAGCGACCGGTTGGCTGCGCTGTCGTCGCCTACGCGATCACCTGCAATCGCATAAGCAACTGATTAGAACACTGTGTATTTCAAGGAATTTCGATATGAATGCGAGCTCGAAAACGCATCACGAAAACCCATCGAAAACATTCACGAAAAGCGCATTCACGAAAACGAAAGCCAAAGCCAAACCAAGTGCGGCATGAAAACCAGAGCAACGGGAGGTCTCTCCCGACTCAGCCGCAGAGCCAATCCTCGAGGCGCAACCCGCTGAATATGGGACTTGGTTCCGAAGAAGCCATTCCATAACGTGGAATGGATCTTAATTCAACCGTTCCCGTTCGATCGACTCGGCCGATTCCGACCTATCGGTCCCGACCGAATCGATAGTGACAGTGTTCCTTTCTCGCGCACCCCGTGGACGGAGACGGGGCACGATGTAGGGACGGGGCACTACATTCTTCTCCGTAGATTGATAGATAAGATAGATACTTCAATCTACTCCATTTGGATCAGTTCATATTTTCTCCACAAATTCTTTCGGAGTTACTATAATGCCATATGCTTTTACTTGCACATCAATATTATCTGAACCTTCTTGGCAAGTTTAACTATATAAGATATCTGGAAAAAAAACGACTTCCTCCAGAACACACTATTTTTATATCTGAACCAAATAAGTTATGATTTTCTTTTGATCTGTAGACTATCTGGATAACAGCATGCAAGTTTACTACGAATTTGTTAGAACATCAATTTTGCTATTTGTTAGAACTGTGTATATGATAAAAGCCTTCCCTTTCCCTTTCATTGTTTGGTAGAATGATGAGGTTTTAGCTGCTGAACAATATCAAAATCGTGACTTTGTAGTTGGTTCAAAGTTGTCAGACTGCAGAGTAGGGTTTTGAAGGCTGCAGTGTGGTTTAACATGCCCTTGTATCAAAATAGAGTGGGCAGTCAAGCATGTGATAATTAATTTCACCAGCTCTTTTACTCTTTTGTTACCTGGGGCATAATCTATGAATAATTTTTCCATATTTGTATTTTTCAGGGAAATGGTTAATCAAGGTCCGGGAAGAAACAAGTTCAAGTGGACTATGTTGGGTGAAAAGCCTTTTAGAGAGAGAAAATTGGGTGAAAAGTCTTTTAGAGTTTGCGTAGAAGTTTGTGTGTTTTCTTTGGCTACCGGAATGTTGGTTATATGATACCATGTGAATGTTCTAGTTTATAACTATTTTCAATTTTTTTCTGAAATGGATTGGAATTTATTTTATGTCTTTGTTTGCCATTATAGTATTCAGAGAATAATTGTATACAAATTTTTCAGAAAAGGATATCTGGATGACTTATGTTTGCTTCCGAGTTTTATGATATGGAAAAAAAATGAAGAAAAAAAAAATAGGAACAAATGATTGTTTAAAAATATAAATTCCGTTTGGCCAAAAATAGAATATTATATGACAAAAACGAAAATATGGATGATTGTTTAAAAAAATTAATTTTAAAAATAAATCATATACATTTTTTTACTAATTATAAACGATAAGCTTGGCCACAAAATCACAAAATAAAATATAAATATCAAGGGTATATTTGTCAAAATGATACAAATAACAATTTATTATTCCATTACATTACATGTTAAACCAAACAATTGAATGTAATTGACATTACATTACATGGTTTGATTACGTTCCAACCAAACATGGTGATGTAATTGTAACTCCATTACATTACAAACTCAATTCCATTACGATTACAATTACATTACAATTAACCAAACACAACCTAAATGACATGCCTAAACCTCTAAGAATGATACAAATGCATAAAAAGAAAAAGCATATAATATCATGACAAACAATAAACACTACTGTACTGTACAATATCTGATAATCGAAGGAAAAGTTTGCACTCTGCCTATTATTGCTTCAGCTAGCTACACAAGGTAACAGCACCCAAATCCTTGTTATATAATTAGGTAAGTTCAAAATGTGTTGCTACAAAACCCTGAAATACGGATGGAGGTACATCTAAAAAAATAGGTATGATACACAGGGTAGAAGATAGTTATCAGTTATTTCTTGTATATATTCTAGCTTTATCAATTTTAGTCCCATAAAGCTTCTCAGCAGGATGGAGCACAATGATACTCACAATGGCCTAAACCTCGAAGTATAGCCTCATGAATAAATAGAAAGTTAAAAAAACAACCCACACTGCATACTTTTAAGAAAATTGATGTCATGTAGTTCTAACGAATTGCTACATATCCATGACAATGTAGCTAATTGTTCTATAAAGCCTTCTTCAATTGTCTGCTCGTAAGAACTTGTTGAATAGTTAAGGTGAAGTCAATAATAGCCATGATAGCTTAATCGTAACAAACCCAAACTGTAATTATTTGGCTAAACTGCGTACACAAGTTATTAGGAACTAGATATAGACACTTTAAAGATATGGAAACAAAAAACAGCACGAGGCAAGAATATAAGAAACATCAAGTACCTCCTATCAGGGCCAGCCCCTGATGCAACAGTGTCGCTCACAGTAAGAATTGCTACCTTAACATGTTCTGAAGATTTAGTGCCATATTGCACAGAAGTGGTCTCAGTGCTTCGAACTGCATGTTCATTATTAGGCGATATAGAAGTACCATCAGCTGTCGTACTCAGAGGAAATTTTCTTATGTCTGAAATCAACAAAGCTTGCAAGATTGTTCCAGAAGGGTGTATCTGCCCAGATTTTGGCAATTCTAACAATGCATTAGCAGACTTCATACTAAGTAGGCGGCTGCTCGTCTGATATCCAGTGCTCTCAGCAACAAAACTATAAACAAAAAACATGTTGAAACTTAAGGTACCAATCATAGAGACAAATGTTATTTACCATTATATTGACAGAGCAAATTTCCTACCCTGGGCTACCAGATCCGTCATTGAGCACCCATCTTACAACGGCACGATGATACTCTGGTCGATTAGGATCCGTCTTTATAGGCTTTGTTATACGGGCATGTACTCTGTTCATAAAGAACCACAATAATTTTTCTTACGATGTTCCCCGGTAATAACATAAGTGTCCATTGAATCAATTTATTCATCATAAAACAAGTAGATGATAAACAGGATATAAACCAATATCACAAACCATTTACCACTAAAACATGTAGATACAAAGTACCTTTGGGTATACGCTGATACAAAATAATAAGCACAAATCTGTAAAATCCTAATCTGAACCCGAAATACTTTGGGTTTCCAAATCTGTAATGAACCCGACCTCGTTCCCATTCAGGTTTTGCTTTTAGAATCTGGACCTGAGTCCACCTGATTTTTACAGTCTGTTATATGTAAGGGTGTCAGTTACATGTAAAAGAAAATAAATGACGGCAGTGATAATCGAGCCCAACCCTTCCACGCCAACCCCACAACACTCAACAAACTGGCAAAGAACTGTTTGTATATGTATTGAAGTGGTTTTAGCATTTATTTAAAACCCGGACCAGACTTGATTTCTTTTTGGGTTTCACATGTTCTACCCGAATCTGACCCAAAATTCAATCGGGTTTTATTTCTTACATCCAAACCCAAGTTTTTAGCTATAATTTGGGTGGCGTTAACCTGGTATCGGTTATCATTGACAGGCCTAAGTGTACACAATTAGTATGCACATTATGGGTGTGTTTAGTTGCAAGCAAGTGAAGTGAAAGTGGTAAAAGCATGGTTTAAAGTATCGGCCGATATCGATCCGATACCAATACCGATACTGATACCGTTTGACATGTCCCGATCTGATACGACCGATACTCGATACTGACCGATACCGACATTGGGGGTCTATTTTCCGGTCAATTCGGCAAAGAAAATTAAACGGAAAAGATAAATCGGCTAGGATTTAAAGCATAATAAGGTTGTAAAAGCATGTAAAAGAAAAAAAATCAATCTATTATATGTAAACCAATTGGTAAGGGTGAGTACTATTTCATTTAATTTTAAAACTACTAAGAAATAACACTGAAAATACTTAAAATTATGCCTAAATGTATAAAATATATGTTTTTAAAAGTAAATAATTTATTATTAATTATTTGTTTTCTGATACCAAAAAATCCGATACTCCGATACGAAACCGCCGAAACTACCGATATCGCTGATACCAATACTCATAGGAATAGTCCGATACCGATACTATGAACCTTGGGTAAAAGTGCCACTTTTTATTGCACTTTACCACTTTGTTGTTTGGTTACAAGTAAGTGAAACTTGATTTTCACTTTTAGATGTGACATAAAGTAGGTCTTTGTCGCCTTCAAAATGTGGATCTCACATCCTCTATCAAGCTTGAAGTAGGATGCAGCAGGATAATAAAAAAAATTCTCTTCACTTTTCACTATGTAACAAGTGTACGTATTCACATTTCAAGTCATTCCACTTGCACACTACCAATCATATAAAGTGACAGAAGTGACACTTTGAAAGGAACAAAAAAAATTGTAACCAAACAATATACTCCAAAAAAGTATGTACCTAGTTTATGATTTTAGATTCTCATGTACATGCACTGGACTCACTGAATCAGAGGTATAAAAAGATTTTTAATCACCACTAATAAGTTACAGAATATAGTTAAGGACTCATAAGGTACAAATTACTTCCACATGTAACCAAATAATACTTCCCCATATACTTCTACATTTAACCAAACAATATACTTCAAAAAAGTGGACTCATAAGGTACAAATTACTTCCACATAAGGTACAAATTACTTCCACATGTAACCAAACAATATACTTCAAACAAATGGAATTTCGAGAGTTACAAAAAAGTGAGAAATTAGTTACAGAAAATAGTTAAGGACTCATAAGGTACAAATTACTTCCACATGTAACCAAACAATATACTTCAAGAAAGTGGAATTTCGAGAGAGAATTTTTTCACTTCACTTGCTTGCAACCAAACACGTCCTAACTCGGGGGTACAAATTTATCTGGTGTTAGTATGTACCTAGTTTATGATTTTAGGTTCTCATGTATATGCACTAGACTTATTGAATCAGAGATGTCAATAGATTTGTAATCACCACTAATAGTTACAGAAAATAGTTAAGGACTCATAAGGTACAAATTACTTCCACATGTCAGCAGCTAGCATGGTGGAGGAAAGAACTACAAGGGAGAATTGACGGGAAGGGCATTGCTTATGTTCCCTAGATCCAAGGTTAAATTATGCGGTTTCGTAAAATGCAGTCCAGGACCATGGAACGATTAATTGGATCCACAGCGATAAGCGGACTAGGTAATACAGAACTATTTTTGTAACAAAATAAATAAGGAAAATCACATAAGAACAAATAGATGATCAAATATTCAGAATAAACACCGAAGTAGTTCACACTCCATAGAGTTGATAAAGCGCTAAAAATAAATAGAGATAGGGGATCAAAAAAGTCATAGAATAAACAATTAACTGGATTAGGTGGTATACAACTACTTTTGTCACACACAAAAAACGCATAAACATAAATAGTTGACCAAGACTCAGAATAAACACAAAATAGTTCACACCCCATAGAGTTAAGCTACAAATAAACAAAGAAGATTAATAAGTCATAGAATTAAAAAAAAAAAAAAAAAAGTAGTCCACACTTCATACATTTAATGAAGAGCTACAAAAAATTAGCTATGCAATTGTATCGTGTAATGTAAAAGAAATTTGAAAATAACCGGTCTGGAGTCGCCGCTTGGCACCATTTGGCTGCTTAGTCATCTACGCTACTAGTTTTGATGTGCCTCCATTGCAGGGAGAGGGGGGAGGGAGAGAGAGAGAAAGAGGGAGGTGTTTAAAGTTATATGCATAAGGGGTCAGATTAACGGGTCTTGATGAAGCTGGATCCGATTGTCCAACCCTTAAACATATGGAAGGTTGATTTATTGGAAAGCGGCAAAACCTATCATTATGACGTCCTCTTGGAATAGGTAGAACACTAGGTGAACAATTAGATGTTGAATATTGTTCCATTCAAAACAAATGAGAAAAAACATATAAAATACATAAATTATGGCTAAATGTTAAATGGATCAAATATTCTTCTAGTTTTTAATATTTAAGAAAATACATTGTCCTTCTGAAATGAAGAAAATCTGAAACACCACTAAACTGTCGAAAAGGTGCATGAACTATGATTTCCTTTTGTCGAATGAAGGTGGAAGGAACTCATAAGAAGGCTTCAAAATTATTACAGTACTGATACAACACATTAGGAACAGTGACCAAAGATCGACATGCTACATTGTAACCTTAGGACTGATTCAGTAAAGAAAAAAAGATATGTACAAGGAAAAATAGTGTCAACACAATGATCTCGTGGTGCCAATGATTGACATGCTACACCATGTCAATAAGATTCCTTTCTGATATGTTGTATTATAACCACTACCATTTACTGAAGTCCTATATTTATAAATTTAAAGCATTCATCTACTTTAACTTATTCCATTCAGAATTATTTATTACTAGTGTAAAGGAATTTAAATAAACAACAATACCTATTACAGGTGAAGTGTCAATGTTGAATATTTTTCCATACAAAACTAACGAAAAAAACATAAGTACATAAATCATCACAAAATATATAGACTATTCTTCTTGTTTTTAACATTTTAAAATTACTTTTGTCCGTCTGAATCCAAAAAACCAAAGGTCCGATTGGGAACCGCTAAACTGTTGAAAAACTGCATGAATTGTGAGTTCCTTTTGCGAATGAAGGTGGGGCATCGATATGAGTACTCATAAAAGGGTCAAAAATCGATCCCCATACTGATACGACACATTAGAAATCATAGGACCCTTAGCTGCAGGCATGGGCGGAGCCAACATAGGCCCAGTGGGGTCATGTGACCCCACTCAAATATATATATATATATATATATATATATATATTAGTGGTTGGAATAATTTTTTTTTCTCCCAAGCGCTGCTAGGGCTTCTGCCCAACCGACAAACGTGCCCCCCCCCACGGCCCCCAGACCCGCTTGCCGGGGGGGGGGGGGGGGGGGGGGGGATGAAGCCAGCAAGGAAGGGGGGGGCGGCGGCTTCTTCTCCGGCGGGAGGGGGCCGGGCGACTTGGCTGGGGGGTCGGGCGGACCCCCCACCTGCCGTCGGCAGCCTCCCCGGGCGGGAGGGGGCCGGGGATGTCACGGGGGGGGACGGGCGACCCTCCCCGTATGGAGGCGGACGGCCCGACAGCACTAAAGGGGGCGGCGGCTGCTGCCACGACGGCGGGAAGCTCGGCAGGGGGTGCAGGTGCGAAACGGGGTGGGTCGGGCGGACCCTCCCAAGGAGGTGGGTCGAAGCTCAGCCCTTCGGGTGACAACAATGCTACGATGGTCGAATTTGGATCCGGCTCTGGATCTCGTGATGGACTAGACAAGGATGGAGGCTGGACGACGGTGACGAGACGTCGCCCTGGAGGGAGAAGAGGGATCCAGACCCAAGCTATGGGCCGGATGGGGAATGGTAGGAACGGAACTAGGCCGTATGTACCCCGACGAGCAGGGGATGGACCGGGGCGTACAGAGACTGGATGGAGACCCAAGGTGACGGCGGCTGAGAAAGAGAAAGGTATTGTGGAGGTAGTCGGGAGTCAGTGTCCGGAGTCCCCTGGGGCCTATGCCCGCTCGATCACAGGCGGGCCGAGTCCTAAATCTTGGAAGGATGTTTGTATGCCGGCGGAGACCAAGAGCCCGACGTCGATGGAGTATGTGCCACCGAAGAAGGTGGGTGGCGGCCTCCGGGCTTATTTTCTAGCAGAGGAGATTGCTGAGGTAACAAACTTCTGGAAGAACACTCTGGTGATGTATGTGCTGGAGAGTAAACCATTTTACGGCCAGATACGAGGATATGCAGAGCGGGTATGGCGGCCAAAGGGAAGCATGGAGATCTTCTCCAGGGAGAATGGGTTCTATTTTGTGAAGTTCGGTCTGACGGAGGGTGTAACCAGGATTATCCAAGGTGGGCCCTAGTCCTTTGACGGGAGGCTCATTATTCTGAAGGAGTGGACTCCGGAGTTGAAATGTGAGAAGGAGGTTCTCAACGCGATTCCTGTCTGGATTCGTTTTCCTGAGTTCCCAGTAAAAAACTGGAGCATTCCCCTACTCATGAGATTGGCTAGTTTGGTTGGTAGGCCGATCAAGGCGGATGATGCTACGGCTTTCCGCAGTAGACTGATGTATGCCAGGATATTTGTGGAGATAAAGGCTGGGACGGAGCTCCCGAGCCTCCTGGAATACGAGGTGGCGTTCGGGGAGGTTCTAACTCAGAGGGTTGAGTATGACTGGGTCCCCCCAACGTGCTCCCTATGTAAGTGTTTTGGCCACGTGTCTAGTGCCTGCACCTCTAGAGGGAAGGAGACTGCTGGGCCCGCGGTAGGACTGATGGAGGTGGTGGAACATGAGAAGGCGCCCAGCCCCAACCCCGGAGCGAAGACGACATGCAGACAATCGGAGGAGGGCACTATGATGGAGGTTGCCAGGAGGCCGGAGACAGACACCCAGACGAGTCGGGAGAGTCCGCGGGGCGTGATAGTTGCGTTCCGACACCAGCAGAATATGGTGACAAGGGGTATGACTACCCTTGGTAGCAGTCAGGATGATATGGAGGTTCATGTGGTGGAGAAGGTATATTTCAGGAAGAGGCATGCTATGCACCTTCTCCGCGGGAAGATGATCAGACCGAGGACAATCCGGATTGGACCTTTACACTCTCCAGGATCACCTTGCCCTCGCCTCAGGGAGGGGGGAGGATCTAGATTTGATGGACGAGGCACTTCCTCCGGGTGGCAGTCCAGGTGTTGTCCAGGGGGACCCCACATTAATTAATTAATGTCGGTCCTCGCGTGGAACATTCGTGGAGGGTGTTCCATTGGAAGATGGAAGGAGATTGGTGGAGTGCTGAAGCGTGAGAAGTGTGACATCTCTATTCTGCTTGAGACGAAGATTAGAGGGACGACGATGCTATCTCGCAGGACTCCTGCTAATTGGGCCCATATTCATAACCTAGATCTTTGTGATATGGCAAGGATCTGGGTTCGATGGAACAGGGATAGTTGGGAGGGGGATCGGGTTCTGAAGACTGAACAACTTATTGGCATCTCATTTGTAAATAAAGGAGGATTCTGTTTCATCCTGGGTGCGGTCTATGGGCACAATGATAGGCGGCTTCGGGAGGTCCTGTGGGAGGACATTGTGCGTGTAGGACATATGGCGGAGCATCTGCATCTTCCTTTGCTACTTATGGGGAACTTCAATGCCATGCTGCACCGGCATGAGAAGGTGGGGGGTCGTCCGGTGCCTGACCAGATCTTATACGACTTCCAGAGGTGTCTCCTCCTGTCGGGACTGAGGGGGCTGGAGAGGGTTGGACACATATGGACCTGGCACAATAAGGCGGTCCATAACAGGATTGCATGTCAGCTTGATAGGGCTCTAGGAAACATTGAATGGTTTCGTTGCTTCCCAAACTCTATGGCGGAGGGGCTTGCGGCAGGGACCAGTGACCACTCCCCTATTCGGGTAGGCTTCTCGGTGAGGCCCACTTGGAAGGCTCGGCCGTTTCGATACAACAACAGCTGGTACCTATCTGCTGGCTACGAGGAGGTGGTTATGGGGAGGTTGCAGCACTCTCAGGAGGGCACGGCTCAATTTCGCATGGTTCACAAACTCAAACAGACTAAGAAAGCCATTCGGAACTGGGTGAAGACGATGACGCAGTCTTCCCTGGAGGATAAGAAGACCGAGCTGCGGGAGGCCCAGGGAGCTTTACAAGCAGATATGTTGAGTGAGGAGTTGGCGGCTAGGGAGAAGGACCTTATTTCGGAGGTTAACATCCTGAGGCTCCAGCAGGAGATCAGTGTGGCGCAGAGAGCCAAGTGTTCCTGGCACAAGGATGGGGACCGGTGCACTAGGTTCTTCTACGATGTGATCCAGAACAGTATACCCAGGCTTCTCAATGGCGAGGGCAGGCTTGTCGGCGACCCGATAGGAATTCAGAAGGAGGCAATCAGGTTTTATTCTGACTTGTATCAGCAGACTGACTATCCCATCTTGTTCCCTGAGCTTGTCACGAAGAGTCTGGTGACGCCTTATGGAAATAGCTTGTTGTTGGCCCCTGTGAGATTGGAGGAGGTGGAGGCTATTGTGATGAATGCGGATCCCATTAAGGCCCCGGGACCGGACGACTTCTTTAGTGGGTTCTTTAGGCGACACTGGGGTGTGCTTAAGTACCCAGTTCTAGAGGCGGTGCAGGAGTTTTTCTTGGAAGGGAAGCTGCTGAAGGAGTTGAACCACACTTTCCTGACCCTGGTCCCGAAAAAAGAGGCACTACATCCCTCATCGACTTCCGGCCTATTGCGTGTTGTAATTATCTTTATAAGATAATTACCCACCTTATATGCCGGCGCATGGAGGGGATTATGCAGGACCTTATATCTCGGAACCAGGCGGCTTTCATCAAGGGTCGCTCGATTGCTGAGCACAGTCTGCTTGCTCATGAGATGGTCAGAGATTTCAACAAACCAGGAGAGATGAAGGCCTGTGTGAAGCTAGATCTGCGGAAAGCGTACGACACTGTCAACAGAGACTTCCTTTGCCACCTTATGCTAGCCATGGGGTTTGACGAGATGTGGGTAGCGAGGGTGAGGAAATGCATCTGCTCTCCCACTTTTTCGGTTCTCATCCAGGGTACTCCTTATGGTTTCTTCAGGAGCAACAGGAGACTTCGGTAGGGGGATCCCCTCTCCCCGTATCTGTTCACTCTGGTGGAGTACTTCACTTGCCTGATGGACCTGGCGGTGCATAGTAGGAAGATTGTCCCTCTCTTCAGGCTGGTAAATCCGGTGGTGTCCCACTTGATTTATGCTGACGACCTCTTGGTGCTTCTTCAACCTTCTATACGGGGGATGCGTGCGCTTTCAGATATTATGGAGAAGTTTGGGCGATTATCTGGGCTTCAGCTGAATAGGGAGAAGAGCAGGGTTTACTTCAACTCGACTTGCTCACTCAAGGAGGAAAGGACTTTTGCGCTGGGAGTGGAGAAAGGTAAACTACCGGTTAAGTATCTGGGGGTACCTTTGACGGTGAATTATGCTAGGTACCAAGACTGCCAAAGCCTGGTGGAGTTTGTCCAAAGGAGAGTGGAAGGCTAGCAGGCAGCTGGACTATCTTTTGGGGGCCGCATTGAGCTAGTGAGGTCGGTTATTTCGGACATTGCTATGTTCTGGTTGCAGTCGATAAAGATTCCGGTGGCCACCATCCGGAAGGTAGAGAGCATATGCGCCAATTTCATCTGGCGAGGAGGTATGCATGCGATAGCATGGGAGCAACTCTGCCGACCTAGGGAGAAAGGAGGAGTGGGGTTGAGACCACTTCTTGTGGTTAGGGAGGCCTCTGGGGTGAAGATGGCTTGGCAGTTCATCAAAGGCGGCTCTCTTTGGACAGATTGGATGGCTAGCAGATACGTGAGACGGACTAATTTCTGGTCCTGTAGGATTGATAACAATTTTTCTGTTCCTTTTAAGTCTATTCTTAGATGCAGATCGGTTCTTCAGTCCACTATATGCAGGATCATGAAAGATGGGGCTAACACCGATCTTTGGCTCGACCCGTAGATGGGTAATGGTTCCCTCCTGGAGACCTTGGGAGCTCATATGGGCAGAGAGGCGAGTAGAGGGCTGAAGTGCAATCTGATTATCAGGGATGGACTCTGGAGACCTGAGGACTATCGGTACACTGCTCAGTTTGGAGAGGAGATTCGCCGGATCACCATTGATGCTAGCCAGCATGCAGATTCCTGGAGTTTGGCTGCTCCTAGAGTGGATGGTGGGGCAGGTCCCTTCCACTTCAAGAGTTGTTACAATCTGGTCAGGACCCCTCATGACAGGATTGCGGAGTTCGATTTTATCTGGGGAAAGGGGATTGTCCGAAAAATGCAGCTATGTGCATACAAGCTGTTGCTTGGCAGGTTGATGACGAGGGACGGGCTCATCAGGTTTGGAGTGCAGATCCCAGACCCAAAGTGCGTACTATGTTCATCGGAGGCTGAATCTATTGGCCACCTCTTCTTTGAGTGACCAGTGACTTGGCATATCTGGTCTGAGCAATGCATGAGGTCGCTGGGAGGTGTTGGCAGGGCCAGAGATATTCGGGGGATCCTCACTTGGATTAGGGAACGCCGAGGTATGGAGCTTGGTTGGGCTAGGATGGCCAGAGTTCGACTTGCAGTATCAGTTTGGCACGTCTGGAGGGAGCATAACAGACGTATATTTGAGGGGCTGATTACCCCCCACCCCCCCCCCCCCCCCCCCCTCTGTTGGAATTCTAAATAATTTAGAATTCGATGTATCTGTAATGGTCCCTTAACCGGGACGGGAGAGATGTGAGATTGTGTACTGTAATACTTTTACTGAGTTCGGCGTGGAATAACATTTACCCTTATTCCAATATATATATATATATATATATATATATATATATATATATATATATATATATATATTAGTGGTTGGAAATAAATAAAAAATTAACTTGTTTTTCCTTGAGAGAGAACAATATTTAATTTTTATAAGACCCTAGGATGACAAGGTTCATGACTAAAATGGTAGAATCCAAGTATGAATTTTAAAATACAGCAAATCTCCTCGATCAAATGGTCAAAATTGATCATATATGTCTTGTATGACCTGACTGGAGTAACACGGAAGTTTAAGGTTCTGATTATATTGGGTTAGAATTAATATACACTTTAATATCAATCGTATATTAAAAATGAATAGAAAAAAATAAGCAGCTACAATAGGAAAACTAGAATGGACGACCAATGTTAGGTATAGAAAATTAGATTTGTGAGTAATTTATGCAATTTTTTCCTCTAAATTATTATCATTTTTTTGAATTAAAATTTTCTAATCGATTTTGACCTCATTGTATCCAAATCATGGCTACGCCACTGGCTGCAGGAAATGCTAGACTTGGGGCAGACTAAAATCTGCTTATGAGGCAGTAAAAGAGAATATGATAGGTGCTACTTGATAGAGGATATGAACCTTAATTGAACTGAACGGGGAAAGTTAATTTGTGTAGCCTACCCTAAAGTTTTAGAATAAAGGTTTTGTTGATGATTATAGCAGAAGGAATAGCTATATCCCAATGCATGATTTCCCTTGCAACAATAACAAAGTCTTTATCCCAAATTCCTGGAGTTGGTTGTTTGAATCTTCTTCTTAAGGGTTATGTCCTCTTTAACAATACAAAATGCATATCCTTTAACACTTCAACCCATGTTTGTCTAGACCTAGCTTTAGTCATAGTGGCTCCATTAACTAATATATTATCGCTCTTCCAATTGGTTATTGGTCTATTGCATAGGTCCAAACACCCAAGTCGACTTTTTCTTATATTGTCCTCAATCGGCGCCACTTCTAACTTTGCATGGGTACACTTATTTCTTATATCATCCTTTAATGTATTGTCACACATCCATCTTAGCATTCTCATGTCGACTACACTTTACTTTTTGGACATATTATTTCTTAATTATCCTAACAATCTGACCCATAAAGCATGACTAGTCTTATAGTAGTCTTATAAAAAAATTCTTTATCCTTCTCAATCTCTCCATCATGATGAATGACTGATCATAAATACTAAAAGTTATCACTCGTAGGCATCTTCCCCACCCCCACCCCATTTCTCTTTGTTTTTGGGTTGAAATTACATTTTATATACTCTATTTTCATTTTACTAAATATAAATCCACTAGATTACAAAGTTTATCTCCACACTTCTATTTTAGCATCTAACCATTCTCTACTCTCATCAAGCAATACAATATCATCCCAAACATCGTACACCATGAAACCTCCTCCTGGATACGGCTAGTAATTTCATCCATAACTATCGCAAAAAGAAGGCTCAATGTCGATCCTTGGTGTATGCCCATGATAATAGGAAACGATTTACTCTCTTCCAATAGTTTGTACGATCGTCCTAACTCTATCATACGTATCCTTAATAGTCTAAACATATTTTCTAGGAACTTGTTTCTTCTTCAAAGCCCACCACATTATCTCCCTAGGAACGTGTTGTCACTTTATCATACATGATTTCCCTCATCACATTTGTACTAAAATCAAGAAAGCAAAATTGCTCATTTACTAATTATATCGTTCACTGTCCATGTAATTAATAAGTGGTCAGCTGGCAGCTGGCAATCTCCCTGCTTGAACAGTGGCTAACATGGAATAAAGAAAGCAATGGGCCAATGGAGGATGGTCTAAATACCTAGCCATAGTCTGTATCAACTATTGAGTTCTTCCACAGCACACTTTGGATACATGACATAGGTATTACAAAAGTGTCCCCTATTTATTAGATTTTCAAGTTGCAAGTATCATGCAATCTAATATCTGCCTGAAGATGCATCACAAATGGTTCTGCTCTTTGGCTCAAGTGAAAACTACTATATTATACTGATTACTGAATAACCTTTGAAGCTGATGATTCGACCAACCAGAAAGTTGACGAATGGCAGGTACAGAGAAAAGATGGAAGCAAACTGCACAGCTCACTGGATTTCCAGGCAAACCAAATGCAAGAATTGACTTAGCCTTTTCTCCCTCTTTTGGATTGACAGTGATCTGAGCAAATGTCAAAGGCTTGCCGGGTTTCATAAAAACCTGCATGAGTTGCAAAAGGCAACCAATTAGAACAAGATTTAATTAGAACTTCCGTAAGATGTCCACAGAACCATCATCTCTTTAATTCCAAAATGCCAAAAGAATTCAAAATAAGAACTTTGTATTAGTCCTCTCGGATTTGCCTCACTCAATTCAATATCAAATAAAACCAAAATAACATCAAGAAAGAAATGTTTACAATGGCATCCCCATATTAAACATCAAACAAGGTATTCCACGTTGATATTGCCATTTCCAATATTAGTAACAGAAAGCCTTCGTCTGAAGCATCATCTATGAAATCATATGCATAATAGTTTAAGAATGGAGAATAGGAAGAAAATATGTGGAATAGGAAGAGAAGAACCAACTGAATTATAGATACATTTTTTTGTCGTTTGTATGGAGACTTTTTATCATTTGTACAGATCAATGATTAGCCAAAGTGTCACCTACAAATTATGCAATACTAGGACAATTTTATTCGTGACTCCTCAATGTTTACTTACAATAGTACAGTGTCTTCAGTTTAACATCTCTAGATGATGAAAGCAAATCAACAAGTAGTGCATATTATTTATATGTAACTCATAGACATCCAAGGTATAGATAAGGTGTTAACCACTTGGTTCCAACTCGGCTAGAACTTTAATGTTCTTATATTCCCCTGAATATTGCACTAATTCTTGATCTTGAATAAAAAGGTACATCGCCCCTTTCAATCCAACACCCAAACTCAAAGGAACTGATGTTCAATAGGAGTATCACATACATAATTTTGATTATTAACACATCCATAATCAAATTCAATACAAGATCATTTATTAAACCAATCCTGGATACCTGAACCATTTTCCATAAAAGCTTGATAAAAGATTACTAATAGACCAAATCAAGGCAGAATGCGAATACAAGCTTCTGGTGGTGATCCTAATGTGATGTATCTAGTTATATAATAGTCATGTTCAAATCACCTAATGATAGGGTGTTATTCAAGTGTGTTACGGAAATACACGGAAATTTGTACAAAGCTATTACAAACTTCAACCACAAAGTGGTGATTACGACAGCAAGTAACCTTGCAATAACGGTGAAGAAGCACAACAAGGAAATTAAAAAAATACAAAGTGTACAAATTAGAAGACGAGAAAAATTGTTGAAAGAAAGATCCTTACTGGGGTGATAAAGATCACCGTTGCTCAAAGCAAGATTTGACCCTTTCTGTCGATCTGCTCCCAGGAACCAGCAAGCTCGATAGAATTTCTGCAACGCACTTTGTCATCGCGGTGAAGTCGGACAAAACTTGGACGTTGGACTCTATTTTATTAATGTTGCTCTCTATTGCTAGAAAGTTCTCTCTTGAAAAGCTTGTACTGTCAAATGAAAAGGACAAGTTTTATAGAGGAAAGAACCCCATAAGCTGCCATAAACCACCCACTAACAACATGGGCAGTTACAATAGTAACACCCCACTAAGTGGACATCTATAGCAGCAACCTTCGGTAGGTGGGTGTGCGGCGGAGAGAGCCGGCCTATCGCCTAGGCGATTGATATATTTTAGACCATTTTTACTATTTTGCCATTATTTTTTTGCATAATATGCATATTAAGGGTGTTTCATGCATAACTAAGTTGTAGAACGAAGATTTATGAACTTTTAGTTTTGTCCAAGTGAACCATAGGCACATAATGCTTGCAAAACCTTTTGGCCAAAACATCTTGTTAGGTATTGTTCCGCCTAGGCGCCCGCCTACGCCGCCAAACCTCCTTTGGCCACCTATTCCACCGCATACCGCAAAAGTGGTGCGAAAGAACATTGCCACTAAGTACATTTAGAACACTGCCACCAAGTACAATCAACAGCCAACAGCGCAGAACTTCAGAGCTTGCAAAACCGCATAAAAGTAGCACATAAGTGCGTCATCTCTGTGCATGATGCGAACATGCGAAGTTTAAAGTACGTCATCAAAGCGTCACTTTGCGCCCTTTGTCCAAATCGTGGATCCATGCTCGAAAGGAAAATTTCTAAGAAATATGTAACAAAAACAATTGTTCTTTGGAGGATTTGAATAACTAAATTCAAAATAAAACCCCAACAATTCCCTACATATTTCAATATGTGAACTGAATGATCTCCACAATGATTGTACATCATGTAATAGGATAAATGTAGCTTACCACATGAGTCAAACAATAGTACGATACAGAATGGATTAAGCCTTGAATTCATTACCATATTTACAATTCTTCCTACTTACAAAATGACATTAATTGTGCCTCTGGTCGCACGTTAAAGGTCATGTCCTGACCTAGTATTTGTATATGTATCTTGGATGTCTACAAGTTCACCCTCAAGAGACGACAGACATCGTTGTTCATATATGTAGGTGAGTTTCTTTTAGAAAGTTTAAATTTTGCAACATGGGACCTTTCGTCTCCTTATGGTGCTACGTCGTTGTGACATGGTCCGAAGCCGAGGTCCAACATCTTGGTTGTGTCACCCAACAATAGCATGAGGCCCTAGCCTTTTTGTAGTATTGTACTATAATCCAGCACAAGACTATATGTCCATTTGTGTTGCTACTCTCTACCTTTCAGTATGAGGCTAACTGCCTCTATGCTATGCTACGTCATTGAGACATAGACTGAAGCCGAGATCTTACCCCATGTGGTGTCACGCCACTGTAGCATGAGATATTTGTCCCTTTGTAGTGTTGAAATACCCATGCTTCATGTAAGGTACGCTAAGCATTCCAAATGTTCAAGAACTCATTAAGGCTTAAAGTCATCCTCCTACACGACTTGCTCTTACCACGAGCAAAATGTAGACCACAGAGATTTCGGAATCCAATTCCAATAATATCTCCAATGACTAACCTCTGTACCTGATGTTTCATAATCGATAATCCTTCTTTGAACCAAAAGTAAGATGTCTACTAAATTTTTCTTTGAATTAATAGAATAATACTTTATGGTAGAATTACAAAGACATCGCATCAGAATTCTTTCAAGTCCATTTTTTTTGTTGTGTCCTCGACAAGCTAGTGCTTGCGACCCGTATGAACGGATCCGTCAAATTCTCCTAGATCTGAACATCAACCACTACAAATGTTGCCATCTTTGATGGACTCATTTAATATTGTGTGACGAAGTATTACAGTCATCTTCTTCCTATTAACAAGAGCACCGGATGGCACTGTTGCAGTCGCCTGGTTGTCGTAATATAACAGTAAGTGTCATGTCTCGCTCTCAAAATACGAAGAGTCGAGTACGTAACAAACATCTAGACTATACGACATACGAATACATCGTACCCATATTCGCAATTGTCGCACGTAAGGTTCTATGATAGGTTTACCATAGTTATCTATTGCAAGAAATAAATAATATTTCTGAAAAAAGGAATTCTAAAGATATAAATAAAGAATTACATTGCTCTACCCCAAGTAAGGCTAACCGAAACATATATAAATACATATGTACATTACTTAATGAAGATTATAAGATCAACATCCCACGTGACCACCTTCATTTTTAGTATTTCATTATCGCTCTCCAGTTCTTTATAAAGTACAATAGTAGTCCAGATTTCTTCTCAAATCTATTGAACAAACAATAGGTCGTCAAACGATATGCAAGCCCTAATCAAAGGATGGGAAAATAAAATATAATGAACAAAATTGATTAGAAAAGAATATTCATAAATAGAGTTGGAACTTAAGATTTGCATTGTTAAGCAATGTTATAGATTTCGCTAGGCAGAATCGGTGCTGCGGAGGGCCGCTTAGCGTCTAAGCGGCTGCACATAATTTTTTTAGAATTTAAAAAAAAAATTTGGATTTTGTTTTCTTTGGTTTAAAGTTGGAACTTAATATTTACATTGTTAGGCAATGTTATAGATTTCGTTAGGCGGAATCGGTGCCGTGGAGGGCCGCTTAGCGTCTAGGCGGCAGCACATAAGTTTTTTAGAATTTTAAAAAAATTGGATTTTTTTTAATCTTCTTGATTTTTTTTTGAAATCTGAATTTTTTGAATTTATTTTGAAATTTCACATTTTCAAATTTTTCGCCTAGCCGAACAAGGCCGCTTAGGCAACAAACAAGCCCGAACAAGGCCTAGGTCGGCCGACTATGGGGTTTTCGGTGCGGCAGGAGGCTGAACAACACCTAGGCGGCCGCCTAAGCCGATTTTTAGAACAATGTTGTTAGGTTAACCTTGAAAACTAAATTTCTATTTACGAGTTTTAATACTCCACAATACAACACAAGAAATTAAACAAACCCAACTTCGGGGTGCATGAATCCTAACAATCCATCCATATCACACACAAACTTATTCAATTCGCAGACAACCATATCACAATCAACCAACCACAACAATGACTCTTCTAAATGAAATGCACTTGAACA
This sequence comes from Iris pallida, assembly GCA_029216955.1. Lineage (NCBI taxonomy): Eukaryota > Viridiplantae > Streptophyta > Magnoliopsida > Asparagales > Iridaceae > Iris > Iris pallida. The sequence goes on from JANAVB010003438.1 coordinate 866,335, forward strand.
CTACAGATCACACATTTGTCTATTTTCTCGGCAATAATCACATTTATCCACGATTAGATTGTTAACATAGTTGGCACAGCAGAGTACTTAGGATCCGGCCCCACACTCACTATAGATAAAGCATATAATTTATTATACTTAATCAATAATCGATAAAATACATATAGTGAGCTAAGCCTCACTCCTTCCCTTCGTAAGGGCCTTGCGAATTAGGCAACTTACTAATCAACTTTCTTATTTATTATATTCCAAAGATTTCGTTTAGTGTGACCCTAATGTTTTCCCCCTCCCCATGATACAATTTTAACAACCACTAACAATCCTTTGTTGTTATTATCTTGAATTAGAAATTCTGGAGTATAAGTTCGATCTAAGTGAACTACATTCATGTTATGATCCGAAAACTCCATAACCAAACAGGAAATATGTGTTTCGATCCGCGCATGCTAATGCACGGCGTGATACGAGAATACCATAATAAGAACATGCAACAGAATAACCAATGCTTGAGAATTTAGTTTCATTATGTGTCCTACGTATCCTAACTTAAGTAACCGACCCCTATGAATTTTAGAGTTATCGTGAGTCCGTCTCTAGTTCTGACACACGATTTATCCTAATAAGGGACTGTCAACGCTCGATGGTTTCTAAATTGATATTTGAGTCTCCTAAAGTTTCTAAAAATTCCGACAATCTTCTTTGTATTTCTTGATCCGAAAACCTGTCAATAGTTTATAATTCATATCCAGAGCAACCATTCGTCGAATTCTTAGGTAAAAACTCCTTCAGTAGACTAACTTAACACCGAAAACCCAATCAGTTATATATAATATGCATCTTAAGCAAAAGTTGAGACTTTTTACCAAAGCAACTAACCTTATGTCAAGCACATATTTTAAAAAAAACATTTCCTAAACAGGATACAAGGACTGGGAACTAAAAGGATTAGGAACTCAAAAATTTATGAAAATGCAATATTGAACAATACAAATCACGAATTTATCCCACAACCCTACCTTGAATTGTAAGACCATAAGGACATTGGGGCGCACTTGCTGAATTTATTGGAAAAGTACTCAAATTAAGTCTCAAATAGGTTTTTCGGGTTTCGGTTATAACACAATTCCTAAGGGAACTAATTACTAAAAGTTCTCTGAAGTATATATTGGTAAATATTTAAATTTTGCCAAGTTAGAACTATGTTATGCTGGAATTAACATTTTAATTGACTCTCAAATGGTTCAATGTTCGTACTAGGCCCGACACAACTCTATATACCTATTTCCCGAATTTCGGTATCACATTAAGTTATAAACACTAGAAAATTGTTGAGTTCCTACATCAATCCTATTACTTTGGTCACCCACATATTTCTAGGTCTCGTAGCAGTCGAGGCTAAGAGTTTAGCCTCAAACTCGGCCTACATTTCGTACTAAGCATTACCGAAAACTTCAATACACTAGTATCACTCCGCAATAACATGTGGGACGTGTATTAACACGCGTAGGTTATGTTCGGAAAATTAAAATGGAACAAACCACCCTTTAGAGGTCTATGATTACTTTGGTCACCCTTTAGAGGCACTCTATGCGACTTTATGACTCACTTAGGACATCAGTATTCTTCCTACATCAATCCTATTACTTTGGTCACCCACATATTTCTAGGTCTCGTAGTAGTCGGAGGCTAAGATTTTAGCCTCAAACTCGGCCTACATTTCGTACTAAGCATTACCGAAAACTTCAATACACTAGTATCACTCCGCAATAACATGTGGGACGTGTATTAACACGCGTAGGTTATGTTCGGAAAATTAAAATGGAACAAACCACCCTTTAGAGGTCTATGATTACATCAAATGCTCCCGAAATTTATTCTAGAGTTACCTAGTTGGCCCCTGGGTTCAAATTCCACTTAAAAGACTCTATTTATTTATTGAAACATTTATTTATATCTAAAATAAAATTTGGACAAAAGGGGTTTCCTTCCAAAATTTGTCTTGAAAATCCTAACTCCTAAGTTTGTCATTAAAACGACAAGACACAATTTCCAAGTATTAAAGAATTTACTAGTACTATTATGTCAAATTCATATATGTGAAACAAAATTAGACATGAATAACATGTGCTATGTATCTAACATACAATTGATTGAAGATTAGGTTGTATATAGTCATAAATTGATTCCTAAATTTGGACATCAGTATTCTTCCTTGAACTCATATTCGAACATTTTCCAAGTGAGTCATAAAGTCGCATAGAGTGCCTGTGGGTTCTTACATGAATATAGAACCTAAATAACAAAGGTTGAAGGCCAAATCAAACCTATGAAACCATGAACCATACACCAATATACATGCACTCCATTTCTAATTCACACCAGACTAATACTTCTAAATAAGTAACAATTATTAGTATAAGAAAAGAATTAAGTTAATTTAGGTGGTAGAGAAATTTTAGCAAACAAGTGACATGCATAACCAAAGGAAATTAACAATGAACCAACAAGAAATCAAACCTATGAAACCATGAACCATACACCAATATACATGCACTCCAATTCTAATTCACACCAGACTAATACTTCTAAACAAGTAACAATTATTAGTATAAGAAAAGAATTAAGTTAATTTCGGTGGTAGAGATATTTTAGCAAACAAGTGATATGCATAACCAAAGGAAATTAAAAATGAACCAACAAGAAGGGAGCTAGCCTTATGGAAATTGCTTTCTAAGTAGTCACCATTGCTAATTGGTTTACATGTGATAGATAAGTTTTCTTATTTTAGATACTTTTACAACCTTACTGTGCTTTTACACCCTTGTTGACTGGTCTTTTTCGTTAATTTTTCTTTGCGGAATTGACCGGAAAAGAGACCCCAGGTATCGGTATCGGTATCGGTCAGTATCGGATATCGGTCGGTATCGGATCGGGACATGCCAAACACTATCGGTATCGGACTGTATCGGATCGGTATCGGCCGATACTGCAAACTATGGAAAATACATCACAATCAAAGGAAGTTGGAAGCACAGACTAAGTTTATATCTAAAGCTCCTCATGCGTAGATCTGATTTAATGACTTTTTGAATGTAGGGAAAAGAAGAGGCGTCACCAGATTTTACCTTTTCAAAATAGATAGTTCCCCTTTTCGCCAAATTAGGCTTGACAAAATCTCTATCTCCCATGGAAACACCCCCGGAAGTTAACAATATATCGATGCCAGAATCAAAGGCTGCATCCAGAACGCGGTCAAGACTTTCTTCATTGTCAGGAACTATACCAAGATCAAGAATCTTGCAGTGCTGCTGAATAGCAGCAGCTAGTAGCATAGGGCCGTTAGAATCTCTGATCTGAGAAAGGAACAAACATATTAGCATTTGAACTGAAGTTTGCTAATTAACTTAAAAGAAGGAATCGGATACATAACATTCATGCTAGAACTGCTATATACTACATACTAAGTACAACCTGGCCTCGACCCAGTGTTTGAGTTGCAGGCTCTACTAACTCATCGCCTGTAGAAAGCACACCAACCATTGGTTGAGGGTAGACCTGCACTCAAGCAAGTTCAAGTGAGCAGCAGCTTATTCACTTCGCCAGGTAGTTTAACACAAAACAGATCGCCAAACATACCTTCACCATCGTAACCCCCACAGTGGCAAGCAAACCAATCTCAGGATTGCCAATTTGCTCGCCTGACTTCAACACTGTAGTACCTTTTGCAATGTCGCAACCCTGTCATGTTATAGAAGACATTATTACAGATCAAATGTCCATGCCATCAAATGCAAGTACGTGTTCCTAGCTTATGGCCAATTTGTTGTATTGAATTCAGAATATAATTGACATAAAAGAACTAGAGAAGCCAGCCACAAGATGAAAAACTAGAGCATCCAATTAGGTACTAAAATACTGACAGTGCCATGTGAGGAGGTATTTAACTATTCAAAGAACATATCGAGGGCATTTATCAAGTCAACCAACAAAATACAACTTAGAAATTATTTAATTTATTGACAAATTTATGCAACAGAATTAAAAAAAGTATACAGTCGCAAAAGAATATTGTAGTTAGAAAAAATATGCCATATAGTTAGAAGTATGCTATAGTGAAAAATAGGTCACAATATAAAAAACCAGTATGGCGTAGTTGAAAGCAGTATGTCATAGTTAAAAACAGTATGCTTCTTTAAAACTCGTGAAATAATACAATTTTCCTTTTTTTTTAATTAACATTTTTTTATTTTTTGTTTCATGTTCTTCCACTTGTTTCCTCGTCTATCTACCACATCCCTACTATTTGGATCAGTTAGTCCCTAAACAAGTACTTGACTGCTTCAATGATCATCGCCGCCCTCGTCATTGTCATCGTAGTCATGTCGTGTGCCGGTATCGTGACCATCGTTGACGTTGCCATTGTTGTCGCAGATGTTGGCATGCCCATGGCCATGATCATCGTTGATACCATGTGTAATGGCTTTATAAACTTGCGTCACTTGTCTTCCCTCGCCTATCATTTTTTCCCATCGAAAGTGGAGGTGGATAGAGAAGAAAAGGAAAATGTGGGGAGGATAGAAGGTCCAACACTGTAAATTCTCGGGGCATATTAACTATAAAGTATAAGCCTTATATGTATTATGGAAGTTTTTGTACTATACAACCTAAAAGTGGGTATTAGGGATACAGAGCTAATTCAGTGGCATACCAAGGACTTCTGCTGGGGGTGAAAATTCAGAGGAACCTACTATTGCTAGTACTTCAACCAAAACTTACCCTTGTTTTTAAGGTTGATTTGTGTCACGACCCGCACCCACTGTGAGGGTACGAGAACGTAACAACGTCCAGCATACGCCGCAGTGTCGACGGTAGAACGCTGTCCTAGGTCAACATACATCTAGCAATATAATACTAAGCAGTAAATGAACTCAATCACAACTAAGGAAGAAGAAAGCACGATAAGATATAGAACTCAAGGAAATACAGAAGATAGAATAGTCAAAGGTAATATCCCAGCAAATATCCAGAGTACATATCTCAGCTACTGAATATGAAAGAATATATACAACTCAACATCTCTGAACAGAAGTAAAGTCTAGCTAAACAGACTCAAGACAATATAAAAATAAGATAAGGCCTAACTAAACTAGTCTAGGCAGTGGGGGTGATGTCCTCAGCTAGAGTTGTCCCGAAGAAGGTATCCTCCCAGGCCTCCTCCTCGTCCTCTGTAATATTTTCAACAGGTCCAGTCAGGACAGGAGCGAGTACAGTACATCTCAACAGTTCATAGCAGGTTAGAAAATATAATCATGCAGTAAAGTAAGATATAGATACTGAAGAAATGCAATATGTAAACAGAGAGAGAGAAGTGTAATAGAAATATCTACTATAAGTAAAGAGCTACCAGTGACTAGTGATTTAGAGCACAAAGTCGACATGTGAACGGCTTGATTTGTACATGGCTATACTAAAGAGGCGTACATGGCTATTCTACTTTGGAATTGTTCACATGGCTATTTATACTCCCCCGTACCCCCAATTAATACACAAGGATCCAACCAGGTTATGTTATGATTCTATGTAACAGCCCCCGAAGGGTGGTAAGCCTCCGAAAGGTGATAAGCCCCCAAAGGGTGATATGCCCCCAAAGGGTGATATGTCCCCAAAGGGTGATAAGCCTCCGAAAGGTGATAAGCCCCCAAAGGGTGATATGCCCCCAAAGGGTGATAAGCCCCCAAAGGGTGATACATAGTAGTCCCATAAATGGGGATTTTGATAGACCCAATAAATGGGATAAGGATTCAGAGAAGACTCTGTGATCATAAGGGTATATGTCACAAGTGATCAAAGAACCAAAGAAGCATATGATACGCCATGTAAGTGAAACGCACAGAACATAGAGTACCCGATGCTCCCTGAAGGGATAACATCTCAAGAAAGGATCCATATAGTACTAATCCGTGTGACCAACGTGACAGTATCGAGTAAAGTAATTTAATGCAGGAAATAATTCTAAGCAGGATATGAAATGATCAGAGAATGTACTCGCCTCGTATCTGAATGTCTGAAGTAAATGTACTGTCCGAGGAGAGGTGTCTGGCTCCTAATCAGAACAGCACAAGTCACAACAAGTCTAAAATGATATAATGAATTCTTACTATGCATTCTACATGATTCTAGGTCAATCTAGGCCAAAGTCAACTCTCAGTCAACTCTGGTCAACCCTAGAAGTCAAACTAGGTCAAACTAGTCTATACTAGTCTAACTAGTCTATTCTAAGTCTAACAAGCCATTCTAGGTCCTAACAAGGCTAAACAGTCTATTCTAGACTCCACACTGACATACCATGCCATAGGCTAAAAGACTAGGCCATAGGCCAATAGGCTAAACCATGGGCTAAAGCAACCAAATTCAATATCTATATCTAAACCAAACACATATATACATATATACAATACATATAAATATATACATATGTACATTAACACACATTCCTATATATAGGAACCTACACACACATATATATATATATACATATATAAAAAGAGTGAAGGGGGAAACACAAGTGTATGTGTGTGTGTATTAGTGAGAGAGAGAGAGAGTGTTAGTGAAACATGTGAGGCAAGAGTGAACATGTGTGTGAGTGAACATGAGGGTTGTGTGTGTAACTTGAGAGTACATGGGTGTGTGGTAGTGAGACATGTGTTGGTGATATGGTAGAGTGTTAGGGTGAGTGATACATGCATGTGAGTGTGTCAAGAGACATGAGCTCAAGTGTGAGTGAAAAATAGTGAAGCAATTACACTAGGGTGGGTGAGTGTGAGTGATGAGAGGGAAATCAGTTTACAACATTTAAACAGTCCTATACTTAATGTCAAATGTGAATACACATAAGGAACACAAAAAAAATAGTAAATAGTAATACAATTTTCCAGTTTCTGTCCTACCCTTAAATCTCAGATTGAACTCAAAACACACCAACAATCCCACACCAGTTCACCATATCACTTCAAAACAGTTAACATTTATTAGTTAATAGTGAACTCAAAATCAGTTCCTAAGAACACCAAAAAAAAACAGTAAAACAGTTCATAACAGCCCCTATAAGAATTCTCAGTTTTAGAACTCAAACCACATCAAACAAACCCAAATTTAGTTTTAAAACAGTCCAACAAAAAGCCCAGGTCAATACACAACACTGGGATCACATTTTCAGTTCACAATAACTCCATAAAACAGTTTAACAGTTAATCAAAATCCAGTTTTCTGTCCCTCGAAAGAAATCCCAGTTTTGAGCCCAATTCACACCAAAACAACCCAAATTTCCTCATACACTTAGAAATCACATAGGAGAACATATTAGGCTTTTAATAACATGTAACTAACAGTGTAAAATGGATTAAAATGATGACAAAATTCGAATTATGAAAACTGGACAGAAATAGAAAACAGTGCACTGATACACAGTTTTTAGGAATAGGGGAATTTGGAATTTAACCATCTAAATCAATTTAAAATAGTAAATTAAAGGTTGGTAACTTATAAACACATTGCACTCGTGCTAAGTGATGTGTTTGTGTCCACAAAAGTGGACACAAACGTGTCCAGTCAAAAACGAACCCAAAACAGTGCATTAACAGCCAAGCGTCGTGCACGAGTTCATGTCGATCGTGTGCACGACACGACACGACACAATCCACGTGGTTGTGTCCACGTGTCGACCTAGACTAGGGCTAGTGATAGGACACCCTGCCACGTGTCCACGTCGCGTGTACGCGACACGAGACACGCGTATCAGTGGCCAAATTCAGCAGCCACTGAAACAGTGTAAAACCAGTGCACGTGCTCGTGCGTGTCCGACACGCCACGGGGGCCCGTGCAACTTGGCACACAAGGTGGCAGACATTGCCCCTTGGTGTGTGTCAAGTCCCACGTGTCGGGGTGGCGTGTCCGTGTCAGAAATAACCCCGAGTAGCAGGGCACGCACAGTGCCCGCACGCGCGTGTGCACGACCGTGTGTACACGTGTCCGTGCAGCCTAGACACGACACTAAGACACCACAAAAATTACAAAAACGTGTAAGCGAGACCTAAAACTAACTTCCTATTCAAACATAATCTCAAAAATCACACGAAATGCCCATTGGGGCATTTCATCAAACACTTAGAACTGTGCACTGATACGTGTCCTGTTTGGACACGAAAGGACACGAAATCTAGGTCTAGGCATACCTACAGGACCAGGACACTTAGGGCTAGGTCTACATGCAAAGAAACTAGAATTTTAATGGGTGGATTAGGATTTTACCTATGGTGTTCTCCAACACAAAAAGTCTCTTCCAAGGAGTTCTTCAAAGCCACCCAAAATTCCCAAATTGATGCAAATCTGAGATTTGACTCCACCAACAGCAAGAGAACATTGATTAGATCATAATGGAAGAAATCTCACTCAAAAAGGAGTCCTATTGATTAAACTAGGAAGGAATTAAATTGAGGCTTACCTATTTTCTTAAGAAATGAAGAACTATTGAAGAAAGAGGCACAAATCCCCATAGAGACATTATATAGGCAAGGGGAGGGTCTCTTGGCTGGTCATAATAGTTAGGGGTTAGGGTTTTTAGGTTTCATCCTATGGCTAGGATTGAATCAAGGGAAATAGATGGCCTAGAACAAAGGGTTCTATCCTAGTTTCTTGCAAATCACTTAACCATAACTAAACTTGACTCAACCCCTTAACCAACCCATCTAATTCTCAAAGTGGCTCACTAAGTTAGTTATGACCCATCTAGGTTAGGTCCAATCTAGGTTAGGCTACCAAGGTCATTGCTAGTCAAGTCAACCTAGTCAACCCTCATTCAAACAATTCAAAAATAAATTCTAAAAATTCCCATAAATTCAAATAAATTATAATAAAATCAAATAACCCCAAAAATGTCAAAAATACCCTAATCACATGGCTAGGCTCTAGGGTAGGCAGTCTCTACTGTTCACTAGCAAAACACCAAAAATCACAAGTCATGAATTTAAATAGTTTAAAAATAATTAAAAATCACTAAAAATCATAATATGAAATAAATATCATTAAATAATAATTATAATTACAAAATTTTAAAATTATCCTCTTCTGGAAAACTGGGTGTTACAATTTGTCGACATTTCCAAAAAGAAAGAGTTTCTCTTTTAAACTTGGACTCGTCTGTCAGCTTTGCTTAATCTTTGTACAAATGCCAATATATAGCACCTCCATTGCATGCACTCTTCTGTAGGAACGAGATGTAAAGCGCTATACTCTAGAGGGGGAGGGGGAGGGGGAGGGGATGAATAGAGTAGGCAGCGAAAAATTAGCTATTTAAAAAATCGTTAGCAACAAGATTATAGAAGTATATCACAGATATGTAAATAAAAATAGAGAGCAGAGAGCAAACGCAAACACAAGGATGTATACTGGTTTCCCTCTTGTGAGAACTAGTCCAGTCGGAAGAACTCCATCTTCTAGTTGAAATCCACTATGGAAAAACGTCACAAGTTTTCATGCGAAGTTCTTGCAACTTCTACAACGCGAGCTTTGATCCGAAGTACTCGACCAACTTCAATTGTGAAGTGTCTTTCTTCAATCAAGCATCTAATTACAATCACTCTGAACTTCTAGACCGTACCACACTGGCAAATCGACTAGAAGATTGTAACTGGCTTGGGATTTGAAAATGAAAACTTAGAACACTTTGGAATACCGTAGTAGGCTTAGAGAGAAGAGAAGAGAGAATGAATTGGTGTGTTGAAATGGTAGAAATTCTTCTCTATTTATAGGTTTTTCAAAGGAAAAATTTGGACAGAATTCGGACAGAATTCGGTAGAATTCTTTGAGAGAATCTCGACAAATAGTCGTCGCATCCGTAACTCGGGGAGACTAGGTTCAAAAATCTAACGTTCCACTAACCGAACTCGGGGCGAATTCGGACCGAATTCTGTTGGTCCAGAGTTGATTTGGTTAGGGTTTTGCAAATCGAATTTTGGACTTTTTAAAAAGTCGAGCAGTTGAGAGCTTTTGTAAATGGACTTATTTTCAAAACAAAGAGATATTTTGAAATCATTTTGGGGTAGCCTATTTGCCAATACGACTCGGTGTACATTGTATTTCTAGACTCAATAAATTGTGAAAATTACATTGATAATGGAAATACAGACTCATACGACAAAACGGCTTCATGTCTTGAACGGTAGCAGTAGCAATTCTCAGTAGTCGTCCAAGTAGCCCTTATATCGAAACAGGGTTAGATCAATTATTAAAATCAGATTTGACCATGACCAATAGGCCAACATCTTTGCCTAAAGAGAGATTGCCTATTGTCAATGTAGTATGAAGGGAATACGCTCAGGGTTTGATACCTCTTTCAATACAAAGAAGCTTGGCATACTCAAGTGAATTAGGGTTAGGTAACTTAACCAAGATACTTCGAACTTCATCTAGCTAGGACACCAAATTTCAGTGTGTTTTTATTTTTGCAAAAAAATGGCTTAATTCCAGCTTTCTCATATGCATTTGCATCGTATGAAGCTAGAAATTAGTTTTAACATACTTCGAACTTCATCTAGCAGTAACTTAAATAATGATTGTCGTAAAAGATGAGTCACTCTGGTTCCTCTCTCTAAGTTTATGGATAAGATATAGATAGTTTATGGATAAGATATAGATATGAGACAATTATGGGGAAGAGCCAACACAATGTTCCATCTGCGGATTCCACGGTCCAGTACTTAGCCGAGTACTCTAAAGCCGCTTGAGTAAGTGGTCGGCCACTTACTTGGCTCATGTAACACGACTATGCAGACGATCAAGGATAAATTGTTGAAACCACACTTACACAACCTATGTAACAGGGTTTTGAGGGTGATATAATAAATCGCTGATTAATCAGTTACCTTGATAGGTTATTGGGTCAAGTTTGCATGCACACCTATTAACCCAACCCGTCATTGTATATACAAAACTTAATATAACCCACTTCTCTATCATTCCATGTCCTTTCCTCTTAAGCTTGCGACTACTCTCTCTGGGATCTTGGAGCTCTCTCCCACTCTTAGAACTCCTTTGAGCAGCATATCTTGGATCTCTAATCAGCTGCAGAACGACAGACTATATGTTATTTTAGGTCCTGTTATTTGTACATCTTTATTAACAATGAAGTATGAACTTCTTTTATGCTTATTCTATCAATATTGAATAGTTTATTAGATTATTTGATCTTTCTATTTTATATGAAAAACTAGTCTATATGTCGTGTAATCCGATTAATTGCAGATTAATCATTCCATGGTCCTAAACCGAGTACATAATGAAACCGCAGAATTTAACCTTGGCACAACATGTTGGTAATATACATGGTCCCATTATAAATACACATGCCAAAACATGAACACTAATGGAACTCTCACCAGGGAAACAACAAAAGAAGAGATTGAAAACCAATATGAAGCGCATTGCATGTGGATTGAGCATTATTAGTTAGCTTTATCATTTGTAAAACAAATTATAAAGAAATAAGAAGATATATTTGTTACCACATCACGAATATCAAGGCCGCGTGGTACTTGGACCAAAATCTTGACGTTCTTTAACCCATTGGAAGTGGCAACCACTTGTTCAGTATCTTCAATTTGCACAACAGAGTCTGCACCATCAGGTATCGGTCCTAAAAAATAACCAAAAAAATAAAAGAAGAAACACAAGATAATATAAACTAATGTCTAATACCCAAAATGAAAAGGACATATATTATGAGTAACTAATTAAATGGTTACATTAAGTATGACAATCTTACTTCTAATCTCTAGATAATGATATTCCCACAGATATTATAGATATGTTCATAGAATAGATAGATAATTACATGTATCATGCATATATGCTTTACGCATAGAATGAGTATCCCAATCACTATGCACATAAGCCTTGAAAAGATGGCAAAACCTAGTATTCAGGTGCACTGAAATGGGGCACTTAATTTTAAATGGGTTCATAGAAGGAAGATAATCATCAGTTGCTGGGTTCCAAACTTTCTCAAAAAAAAAAATGAGAAAAACTTTAGTTTATGCAAATTTCCTAAAGAAAATCAAAAAATATATGATCATAGTTACCTTTTGCAGATTTATTATCATCAAGCCAATGTATAGTTAGAAAAGCAACATATTTACCTCCAGTTGTCACATATGCAACAGTTCCAGGAGTAACTACCACATCAATGCCATCATTTCCAGCTCTTGATTCAGCAATTACTGGATATATTCCAGGCCCATCTGAAGATAATACAGCATAACCATCCTACAGTAATAAGCATGCTCCAGTGAATTGCTTGGTTTGAATTAGCATGAAGATCAGAAAGGAGGAAAACACAACTTACATGCTTATGAACACAGTCAATAATTATGAACATAGTCAATCATTAGAGTTTTTGAGCTGGTGACTACGCCCATTATTGGGGTGATACATAACATAGAATTTGATGTAAAAGTGATAGAGAACTTTAAGTCTCTCCCAAGATCTGATTTGTAGACTCCTCAAATTTTTATATATACAAAGTACCTTTTTCCAAAAGAAAAAAAAAATTATATATATATATATATATATATATATATATATATATATATATATATAAAGGATATGAACCAATGGAATGACATTGTTTTTCACTCTTTGGCTTAATGTGTGAAAGATGAATTTGATTCCCTATAGCAAAATCATAGATCTAACCTCTTCGTCTAGACTCTTTATGGATTAGGAGAACTTGGAGGGTGCTCCTTGGTTGCATGAGCTTAAACTACATAGACAAAAGATGGGCATACCAGTACCTATCAGTGAACTGACAGTCTAGGTCTTATAGCATGGCTCTCTGATGCTTATAGCTAGCTATCTTCTCTACGAATTTTGCACCAACATGGAGGGTCGACATCAGGTGGACACTTGGTCGCAAAGTTTTTGCCTGTTCTTTATGGAGCTCTTTTATGGCCCCTGCCAACTCCATTCTGATTGGAGAAGGCTCGGATGATGATAGGAAACAGGAATAGTATAAAATGCATCCTACTCCAGCGACATGTAGTATATAGGTCATACGAATACACGACTTAATCATTATAAGTGATATATATGTCTTAAAAGAACCTATAATGAAAAATCTTGTAGCTTTAGCATTTCTACCCCATCTAAAAAGTGGCATTGAAAGACCATTATGTTTCATTAATTGATAAGATAGAATGCATAAACCAAAAGATCCTTCTTCTATAGATGTTTTAATGGTGTGTTTAGTACATTTTGAACGGTCTATGGATCGTCACATGAGTGTCGTTCCAGGTTGTACCCAATGGGTGTGTGGAAGCAAAAAGGATATGTGATGCCCAATTCGTAGCCAGATGTTAAGTAATAGATAGATTATTGTACCCACCATCAGCAACTGTTCCAACCTCACCAGTTCTAGAGCAGGCTGCTACATTACTACTGGTCCTTGAGTGCAGTCTAGAGTGAGAGTGTCTATCCCATTAACTTATTATTAGTGTTTATTTTTGTTATAACTGTTGATATACTATTACTATTACTATTGTATTGTAATTATTATACTCAATTATTTGATACTGCACAGTAGCTTATACGATACCAAACACGCTAAATTTTAAGTTATACCTTATTTGCTATAAATTTTAGATCAAATACTAATTATTGTTGTAGTATATTTAAGGGTATTTTGCGTATAAGTCCCTCCAATCAACCATATTCTAACATAAATCCCCTAAATGTTGTTATTTGATTAGAACACCCTCAAATTATCAATAATTGAGTTATGAGTCCTTCTAATTAACATAACTGATGTAAAACGGGAATATTCCGGATGCTATTTTTTTGACAAATTTGACCAATCTTTTCCCACCCCTCTTCTTCTTTCTCCTACCTATCTTTTCCTACCCCTCTTCTTCCTCCTCCCTCCTTCCTCTTGGTTCCTTTTCCACGCTCGTTGTGCGCACATGCAAAGTACAAGTGAGGACATAAGAGGGAGGATGACGACAATAAGAGTGTGCATGAGTTGATGATGGTTTTAACGGTAGAAGGGTGAGTGGTTGAGAGCGGTGGGATGAGTATGATTGATAATTGTGGAGAAAAAGAAGGAATAGAGAAAGGTGGAGGAGGAAGGGGAGAAAGAATTGGTGATGAAGAAAAATGAGGAGAGTGATCGGTTTTGAGGTAGAGGAGAAGGAAAGAGGAAGGAGAGGAGGATTGAAGAAGAAGAGCATAAAAGGATCATTTATACTATTATTAAATAACTAAGTTATTTTTGTACCGTCATTGATGGAGAGGGACTTATAACTCACATTCCTTCTGATTGAGGGACTTGTAAGCAAATAACAAGATTTGGAGGACTTATCTAGAAATATAGTAGATTTAAGGGATTTAAATCTTATATTTAATTACTTAAACATATAGTAAAGAGAAATATTTTCAGTATTGAATTTCTAATATAGAGAAGATATTGGAGGGTTAAGCTATTTCCTTAGGATCAGCTTGGCAATTATGGTGGTAGCAGTTATAAGGTGTTCTTAGAGTAGCGGAAATGAACGGTTATGAGGGATCCGGTTTTTGGTGGTTTTACGTAGCGGCTTTTAAACCAGTCCAATCCATGCTTGATAATTCATTAACCAGCGGTTCTAAAAGTTTTCTATAATAATAATATTACCTTTATGTCATATAAATAAAAGTTAGTTTTGATAAAATATGAGTTTATGGACGTGAAGGTAACCCCTGCATCAAAAAGTCTTTACTGTATTCTTGTCTCAGAAAATAACTCTGCACCCAATGGAGCTCCAAGGACAAGTACAAGACAAGTTCCTAAATTTTCCTTCAATCGGGAAGGAAAGAGCATCCGTGGGAAGAAAAAAAAAAGATAAACATAGAAAGAAAGAAAATAGGGTTTAGTTATTAGTAGTTATATTTATATATTTTTTGGCGAGGATATAAATAGAATAAAATAATAAAGCCACCCAAAATCCACCAATTTGGGGTGTTCATAAAGCCACCCAAAAATACAATACACCGGTTTTGGATGGTTTTTTAGCCGACCAAATCCAATGGCTCAAAAAAAAAAATAAGCATGAATTTTTATAAATGGTCAATTTAAAAACACTCCAAAGCCCGTGAAAACACCATTACCAAGCAGATCCTTAGGAAAATTGCATTAGGAAGTAGTGAACAAGCTATACATTAAGAATTACCTTTTACTAAGAAATTGTTGATGTAGGAAAAAGTTAACAGTTAGATCTTTATATGCATTTGTGAATCTTACCCCAGGAATATATACCTTTATATCTATTTCTTCATGAGTAATTATTAATGAATAGGTAATTACCGTAATTTAACCACAAATCGAGTGAAGAATTATAATTATTATAATTGTTGTTCGATTCAACATGTAGGGCACGTGTCTAACTTGCTAGTACTTTAAAGTAACATATCATTAACTAGTACTAGATTTTGAAATTTTCTTAGATTTAGTTAGATTTCATGCTCCAATTATTTTACTATAGACATAAATAAACTTTCTAGGAAAATCCTTTCTCCAAGGCAACTGCTATTTGGCAAGATTATAACTTGCCCTACGTATAACAATTGAAGGATTCTAAAGATAACATGAAAGAGACATTTTATTAGAAGATATTCGAATCTGCTGCGAACATAAGAGAGAGGAAGGAGAGAGAATCAGTTGAATGACAGGGTAGGAAGAGAATTGTTTAAGAAATAGTGGAGAGGAGAGAAGCAATATATGCAGATAAAATAGGAGGCATAATTGGATAAATTATTTTAGCAAAATATTCCTCACATGTTTTATGTTTAGATTCTACCATTTCAGTTAAACCCCATGGAAGGTCAAGATAGTGTGGAATATATATATATATATATATATATATATATATATATTGAAATGGTAAGTCTACATCTAGTGTCCGGCTTAAGCTCAGGTCTTTTATTACATATCTATCCGGACATTATCCAGTATATTTTTCCACACATTGTTCCTCAATTCTTGCTCGTGTTGTATCATTTCTCAATCCGCCACTTGGATGGATCTATGTTGCACGTTCCGTTCGGACTTCACTGTCAGCACCATGATCCTTTTATCGGATAAACCGCTCCTCTATATCGAACTCTCAATCAAGCGCTACATGAATATCTCGGTTTATCGTCCCTTTAATATTTAAGCACATATCATGCCCAAGAGGATTCGAACCTTTAATCCGGTTTCCAAGTTCTTATGTCTGACTTGACCGGATCGGACGCCGCACAGACGGTCGAGGACCGACACCATTCTACCACGGGTATAAACGACGGTCGACCACGTGGCCCGTCATGCGGCGGCGTAAGGACATCGAGAAGATGTCGTAAGGACGTCGTACACATAGAACGGGTGGCTAGACGGCATCGACTGTCATAGGCGTCGTGAAGACATCGGGGACGCCTTCGGTGTCGTGGATGAAGCGAGACGTTGAGTTCCGGACGTCGAAAGACGTCATGGTCGTCTCGTGGAGCTCTGGAGCACGCGGAGTGCGCGGAATGTACGAATAGGGCGATGATGACAAAGCCAGTGCAGACAAGATCCGCACGAAGAATCCGAAGTGACATGACGACCGGCTAAAAATCGTGTGCGGAGACACGATTTAACTGAGCTCGCACGTGCTGGAAATATATATATATATATATATATATATATATGGGTGCGAATCAAATGTGCAAGGCGCACTCGAGGCGCAAACGGTCTATATCACCCGAGGCACAAGGCGCACTGAAGGCACGCGCCCGAGTGAAGTGAGGCACAGAATAAAAAATATATATACATGAATAAATTAGTAATATAAGAAATAAAATCAAATAACATATTGAGACCAACAAAAACATGTTAACATAACCAAGTGAACTAGCATAGCAACAATAACACTCAACAAAACTAACAATAATTTATATTTTTTCCTACAACGTTTTTAGTAAATTTTAGTTTTTCAAGTTCAACTATAGCAACTTTGGCAACCGTGGAAAGGGCTACCTTCCTACCACTTGTATGAGGTAAGAGCTATCTCCCTAACTCTTTTTTTATTGTAAAAAATAAAAAATACATAAGGCGCGCATTTTCTCTGTTGTGCCTTGCTGAAAGGCGCACCTAAGGCATGTCTTGGGTGTGCCCGGAGAAATGCGCCTCGCCTAGTGAAATGTGAGGCGCAGATGCTGTGCCTTTCTCCGAGACGCGCCTTTGACTACCATGCCCCCCCCCCCGACACTATCGGATGGGGGGACCACATGGGGCCCGCACATGCGTCCGCTCGATCCAACGTTCGAGGGCAACGGGGCTCTGAATCATATATATATATATATATATATATATATATATATATATATATATATATATATATATATCACTCTCAATCAATAGGGAATATTGCACTTCTCCCGCATGATTTATTCCTTACCTAACTCGTTGGATCACAAAAGGAGCAATTTCAGTTTCTATTAGTCGAGGACTCCTTGGAACGGCTATCCTATACCTTTGAGGGTCAGCTATAAACGATATTTTCATATATATATATATATATATATATATATATATATATATATATATATATATATATATATATATATATATATCACTCTCAATCAATAGGGCATATTGCACTTCTCCCGCATGATTTATTCCTTACCTAACTCTTTGGATCACAAAAGGAGCAATTTCAGTTTCTATTAGTCGAGGACTCCTTGGAACGGCTATCCTATACCTTTGAGGGTCAGCTATAAACGATATTTTCATATATATATATATATATAATATATATATATATCACTCTCAATCAATAGGGCATATTGCACTTCTCCCGCATGATTTATTCCTTACCTAACTCTTTGGATCACAAAAGGAGCAATTTCAGTTTCTATTAGTCGAGGACTCCTTGGAACGGCTATCCTATACCTTTGAGGGTCAGCTATAAACGATATTTTCTTCCATAAAGTCTATCAAGGGTCATCTCTTAAACACAATAGCAACAACCATGTGATCGTGTCCTTTGACCACCTTAATCCATGTTTATTTTGGTCCAACTCTAATCCTAGTATCTTCTTGTCTAAGAACCTATACTCTAACAATGAATAAATAGGTGTTGCTTCTAGATGGCCTAGCCTGCAAACAATCAACTACAACTGACAATAAATGCAAAGGATCACAAACCATTCCTAAGATCCCTTCCCTAACCCGTTGGATCACAAAAAGAGCAATTACAATTTCTATTGATCGACGACTCGTTGGAACGGCTATCTATACCTTTGAGAGTCGGCTATAAAGTATAAACGACCTTTTCTTACATGAAGTCTATCAAGGGTCATCTCTTAAACACAATACCAACAACCATGTGACCGTGTCCTTGTCCTTTGACCACCTTAATCCATGTTTATTTTGGTCTAACTCTAATCCTAGTAGCTTCTTTGTCTAAGAACCATACTCTAATAATGAATAAATAGGTGTTGCTTCTGGATGGCCTAACCTGCAAACAATCAACTACAACTGACAATAAATGCAAGGGATCACAAACCATTCCTAAGATAGAACTTCCAACTGTACGAGTAATTTGTAAGGATATATAATCCTACTACACGTTGCAAGGATAGGAGCATGATAGATTGGCAATCGAGTTTCAAACTACAGGATTTCCAAAATATAAAACATATGCACCCTATTTTTTAAACTTAAACTCCAATGTTAGTTAACCAGCATTTTGTAATAGTTTGGCAATTGAGATTAAAACTAGAGGTTTTATAAATAGAAAACAGATGCACTCTTTTCTTCGAACATCATGTTATATAACTTAAATACACATAATGCAGAAGTTCACACATCCGAGTAGAAGATTGAGATCAGAATAAAGATTTAGGCTGGTGCGCTCAAATTTTCTAGTAGTACAAAATATTATTTGTGGAGGATTCAAGGTACTAATTGTCGAGCTAGGGGAATGAAACAGATGTCTCTTGCATGTCTGCCCTGTTCTCTGGTCGGGCACAGCAGCTCGATTTGGCTAAACTGGAACCTGATGAAAGAAAATAGGTTGCCTGAGTTAGGGGTGTTAACGAGCCGAGCTTTGAACGAGCAACTCATGCCCAGCTCGGCTCGTGCTCTCTAAGGAAAAATAGAACCCGGGCTCAAGCTCGAGCTAAAGCGAGCCTAAAAGCTGAGCTAAAGCTTGGCTCTCTATAATATTTGCAAACATGAGTCGGCTCGCAAGCGATTCATTTAAAGTAGAATAACTCCATGAGCTTGAATGTATACAAGTTTTAAGTCCAAATTGAGCTTGTTTATGAGATCATGACCTTTGTCCCAAACCAGATATCTGCTCGGTGAGCTTAATATCAAATTGGAAGTGCTTATGAAATCCATACCAAATTGAAAATGTTTATTAGTATAAGATACTTCTCTTATATATATATATATATATATATATATATATATATATATATATATATATATTAGTGCTACTGCAAATATGCATTTAGTAAACATAAGTTTACGAATATTCACCGGATTATTGTTCCAGCAAAAATCCTGCAGTGACAGTTTTCTATAGCTTCCATAAGTAACAAGGGAATCTAGGAACAAAAGGCATGCAATAGTTTCGGTTAAAGTATTCTCCCAGTTAAGTCCATCAGCTTGATTTAAGCATCAAAGGGAGTTCGTAGAGGACATCCCAGCTCAGGGCTAGTTCGACCCACTGTCATCAGCCTGATTTAGGGCCAGTTTGGATTGCAGTTACATTTCACTTGGGACTCCATTTGGTGCCAAATGCAAGGGGCGAGCCAAACACCTTCCTTTTCGGATGGGCATTTTTTCGAACGTGCCATTCATTTCGGGTTCAAATGGGCGTTTCCGAAACGCTAGTCTAACAAGCATCCAGGAAATGAGCATTTGAGCAAATGGGATTAAACTTAAAATTCAAAACTAGCCCTTAAGCATCTGACAAACTTTGCAAAGAACCAGTTTGGTTCCCATTTTGACCGCTGAGTTTGTTGTTTCCGTCGGCATTTTGACAGAAACGGCAGATGGAAGCCCGTTTGTTTCCTAGCAGTTACTGTTTTAGCCAAAAACAAAGCGCTCGGCAGAACGCCGATGGGAATGGCAAATGTAATACACTGCCATAAGCCCCACATCTGTCATCAGTCATTTCAAATGGGAACCAAAGTAGTCCTGATGTACTTTTTTTTTTTTTTTTTGCAAGTCCCAAAGTTGAAGCCTTTCGGACTCCAACCTATTTAAACTAGTCCTTACACTACAACAACAAAAAGCTTGAATTTTTATCAAAATTTCCACCTCTCTCTCTCTCTCTCTCTCTCTCTCTCTCTCTCTCTCTCTACAACCCATTACATAATGAGTCCTTACACTATTCCACCTCCAAAAAATATTTTTTGAATTTTATCAACATCTCCACCAATTTCTCGACAACCCATCAAATAATGACCCGTAAATTGCTCATCAAGAAACTAAAACTATCAAAATTCAATGGAACATTATGAATAACCAAAGAAGCAAAGTTCATAGGGAGAGGGAAGAACAGAAGACCTTAACGGATGCCCGATAAGGAGGGAGAGGATCCGAAGCCCGGATGTCCTCCGCCAAAACAAGACCGAGGGAATCAAGGAGCGGTACCCTCACCGACGGTAGCCGATCCGCTGCGCCGAGGACTATGCGGAGCGCCTCCTCCACGGTGACCATACCCGGCGGTGGACTCGTCATAGCGTCTGTGTTCCTTTCTGCGCGGAATTTCGGGGTGGACCTTTCTGTCCCTAAATAGGGCATCTATCGGATCCGGTTTTGTGTCCAGGTAATGTAGTCCATGACCCGTTAGTCTTCACTTCCCATTTTGGATGACTTTCCTATCAGAAATTTTCACTGAAAGCATAAAAAATTATAAAATTATATCTAAAGCACAATGTTCTGAATAATTGCATACGAAGCATAAGAATGCTCATCCGAAGGACGTTTTCTGTTGACCTGTAACTCTTTCGGATGTCGCACCCCCCAGAAAAAATAAAAAAATTTAAAATAAGAAAAACTTCCATCCGAAGGGCGTTTTCGGCTGACCTGTAATTCTCTCGGATGCCGCGCCCCCAGAAAAAAAAAATAAAGGAAACGCACATCCGAAGGGCGTTTCCTGCTTACCTGTCATCCCCTCGGCTACCGCGCCCGCTCTCGGCCACGCTTCGCTGCCACGCGCCCGCTCTCTGCCACGCGCCCGCTCTTGCCACGCTTCGCTGCCACGCGCGCTGCATGCATGCGTTGCGCCCGCTGCATGCATGCGCTGCGCCCGCTGCATGCATTCGCTGCCACGCCTCGGCTGCCGCGCCCGGTCTCCCTGCCACCCCTCGGATGCCGCGCCCGCTGCATGCATTCGCTGCCACGATGTGCTCGCTGCCACGCCCCGCGCGCTGCTGCATGCGCTGCCACGCTTTTCGATGCTGCCTGCCACGCTTTATTTGGCTGAGCGGGTTTTGGTTGCAGCTTTATTTGGCTTTGGAGACAGGGTTGGAACTTTGGAGACAGGGTTGGAACTTTGGAGACCGGATTGGAGCTGCTTTAGCAGCATTGTTGAGTGAATAAAAGGAGAACAAGAGAAATGAGTTTTTCAGAAGAAGAGGAAGGAGGAGAAGCAAAGGAAGGAAGCAAGAGTAGAAACAAAGCAAGGAAAAATACTCATGTCTTGTTAACTGGTAATATGAATTTATTTTCGAAAATTATTTACTTGCTATTTATAAGTTGGTTAATGTTTGATTGTGTCCCTTACAATATTTATATAAGTAGATAATAATTATAGAACTGAAAAAATTGTAACGATTATTACAGATGGCTACTCAAAATGATGGAAAAATACCCGTGGTCCGACAACTCCATTCATTGAACATGAACGAGAATCGCACGTTTCCAAACTAGTATTTTCGGGAGAGGTAAACTAAATTTTAGGTAATTAAATTTCTGCTTGTTAATTTTATTAAATTGTACTAATAATGTATACATATATTATAGCGCTATGATTATCCTGAAGTTAAATTATGTGAGCATGGTGAGTGGCGAGGATCATGGGAGTTGTCTGCAGCCCAAAAGGTCCTGGTAGCGTCGTTCGGTTTTGACTTTATTGACGCTATACGTATTAAACGCCATGACAGGGACCTGTATTGAGCCTAATTGAACGATGGTGGCCAACACGCAACACATTTCAGCTACCTTTTGGCGAGATGACCATCACTTTAGCTGATACAGCACAGATTCTAGGGTTACCTATCAAGGGTTACCCTATATACTTTCACGAGGGATTGGATGCTTCTAATATCATTAGGTCATACCTCGGTGTGGAGCCACCATCTGATATAGGAGGTCGGAGCACTGTTAGACTAACTTGGCTCCGGTCTACTTTTATGCATCTTGATCACATCAGCGATACGACAGTTGTTGTCGATGATTCACGGGTAATTTTTATACTAAAAATTAAATTTTATTTAATTTAGTTCATATTAAGAGTTTAATTATAGTTATTTTTCAGGTGATTTATTGTACAAGAGCTTATTTGTTATGTCTCTGGTGCATTATTATTTTTTGACGCAACGGGAAATATGATCAACGTCCGACTGCTACCATTTTTTCAAGATTTGGGTACGCGCACAAAGCACACATGGGGTGCAGCAATATTAGCACATTTATATCACTCGATGACATCATTCGTGACTAAGGTTTCAGGAGGTAAAACAGCCAAAAATATTTCTGGATGTCTAACACTTATACAGGTATATTTATATTGCTGGTAGAATATATTTATAAACAGCTAAAAATAATTTTGGATGTCTAACACTATTGGACCTCCCATGCAAATTATTTTTGTAGTTCTGGAGTTACAAGCACTTTGCTATTGGTAGGCCATTTACCATATATAGTGATCAACGAGTATATCCAGGAGGCCTTAAGTGGAACACTGAAAATATAGATTTCCAGCATGTTGTCCACA
The DNA here is from genome assembly GCA_029216955.1 of Iris pallida. NCBI lineage: Eukaryota > Viridiplantae > Streptophyta > Magnoliopsida > Asparagales > Iridaceae > Iris > Iris pallida. The sequence continues at coordinate 889,389 of JANAVB010003438.1, forward strand.
AAGCTGTCTCCATTTACCGGAATCAATTTGACACATTAACCGCGTTTGATGTTAGTATATTAATAACCCCCATATTTACTTGAGTTTTTAAATGTAAATTTTCGTGCATGTCTCAATTTACTTGTTCAACATTACGTAGGTTTTCTGGCAACCCCAAAGTATACCAGAAGATGTAATAAATAGTACAAGGGACATGAGTCTCCATCGATATTATATTATGTTCAACGGAAATATCATGTTTCATCCGGCTGATCGTGTAATGCGACAATTTGGACTGAAACAGATGATACCTCTTGATCCTCTATCTTCTAGAATTTCTAAAGCTAATATAGAAGACCGGGCGGCCCACTTTCTTGTTGGTTGGTATTCCAGATTTAGCACGCATGGCGTAGAACACATATCTGAAATTATGACATCGATTGCAGATGGTAAGTTATAGAATACTTAATTTATATTTGAAATAAATTATAAGGTGTTCTTTTCATGCCCTCATACTTTGTTGATATCTTATAGTGGTATGTAACGAAGATTTTGTACGTGGGTATGGACGTCCACTAATGCAAAATCGAAGATATGAATTTGAAGAGCCCCGGTTCGAAGCACGAGCTATAGATGATCGGAGCCTGCGTGAACACAGGGGACGTGTAGAATTAACAGTATTAGACTATATTTCTACATATAATATCATGGTAATTTTTGTTAACTTTACAACATTAATTTAGTATGTATTATAATATTTAGGTGGACTGCATGACCCAGATGTCCCAAGTCCCCGGTGCCGATCCAACTGGGATGTTTGGGGATACTTTAGAATATCTACGCCAGCCCCTCACACCCGATTTTGTACCGTTGGATGTCCCGGCTGATCACCCCGTAGGTATTGTCAGGCAGAGACACGCACATCCCCGTACGACCAAGTCACATGCACGTTCTGCAGATGATGTCGAAGGCCCCTCACATCCTTACGCTGGTACCTCAGATCCTTATGCAGGCCCCTTATATCCTTATGCTGGTATCTCAGATCCTTATGCAGGCCCCTCACGTCCTTATGCTGATACCTCGGATAGTTACGAGGGGGCATCCCAGAGTTATCATGGAGCATCCCAGAGTTACGAGGACATGCCGCAGGACACTTCTCATGCCTTCGATTGGGATTATTACAAGAAGACGACGGGGTATTCATTGTTTGGTCCAAGCCATCTTGATCCAAGTGGCCAATTTTATTCGACCCCATCAGTGCTACCTTCACAAGTGGAGGAGCCACCGGAGGTCACTAAGGAAAGAAGAAGAAGGCTAGGTCTAAGGCAAGTAGACCGTAGAGACTATAGAAGGGATAATAGAGGCGGGTAGTTTATTTTATTTCTTTGAGAAATCATGTATGAAGGGAGTTTATGTTATTTCAAATAATAAATTATGTATGAAGGGAGTTTATGTTATTTTAAATTTTTTTCAAAAAGTCGAGCATTATGCTTCACTAAGGGATTTGTGTTTGAACTGAAAATCAAAATCTAGCTATTTAAGTCCAAAAGCACTCCTACCGTGAAGCCGTGCACATCGAAATTGACAATGCCTGCACACTCCTACTTCATCAACTTGTCCCTCTAGTTATATACTGTGATCATGTGAACCATATTGAGGAGAAATAATTTTTAGTTTATAGTGTGTCAAAAATGTTGGTTGCAAGATTTGCCAACATAGATCAAATAAAACATTATTAAAATTCATTCAACTAAAAAATTTGGTTACAGATTGGACAAAACTGAAATGACTAAGAAATTTGAAAGAAAATTAAATTAAACCTACACTTCAAACTATGTCATTATTAGGCAAATTACAATAAACACTAAAAATATTAAAAAAAACACTACAAATACAATCACTCAAGTTACAATAATTATTGCATCGGTTGATTTGTGCATGTTCTTTTGTTGTGTCCTATCCCGCCACAAATCGTGCAATGGAGATCCCTTGTCGCCAGCTCTCGCGTCATAATACGGTTCTTCTTCGGTCTTCCAGCTCTGCGTCTAACAAGTGGTACTCCGATTTGACCTCTTACCAATTCACTTTGAGGAGTGTAGGGGGATGGAATTGGTTCCATACGTGGCAAATATACACTTCTAAGTGTTGTAACAGAAAATTCAACAGGATAAAAACTTTCCACTGTAAAGTTGGATGAATGACGAGCATAGCAAGCATGTACACATGGTAGTAGAGTATGTTGCCACCGACCACATGTGTAACATTTACGGTCTAGCTGAACCACATAGCATCTACTTGTTGCATGATCAAATATTTCAAATAATAAATTATCAAAACACAACAACTGCAAATGGTGTGCCTCTCTCATGATACGTGTCATAGTCTTAAGCATTCTTGGACAAAAGTCTGTATGTATATTTTCAGTATTTGTTCGATGCTTGTCATACAATGTTATAATTTTAGCTCTAATACCATCAAGTAAAGTTGTTATCGGTTTGTCACGCAAACTTTTTATCCAACCATTAAAATATTCAGCAATATTTGATATGTTGATATCTAATCGTGGACATGGTGCATAAACAGTGATCCAGTGCGAGAAAATACGATTTTTATCATTTGAACCTACAAGCCAATTGAAAACATTTATATCTGCTGATTTTATTCTTTCGAACCACTCATTCGCATCAACCTCATTATAAGATCGGGCAAGTTTATCTAACCATTCTAGATATTTTCACGAATCCGAAAAAATGACCTTTCATATTTTGCTTGAAGTGTTGGATGCAAAAAAAATAGGGAGTATTTGGAAAAATTTCCCGCATTACACGAATTAATCCTTTCTGCTTATCTGATATAAATGAAATACTATCCCATCGTTAAAAAAAACTTTCAAAAGACATTTTCAAACAGTTTAAAAACCATGTCCATGAATCAGTATTTTCTTTTTCAGCAACACAATAAGCAATGGGATATAATTGGTAGTTTGGATCATGAGCACATGCAACAAATAAGTTACCTTGATATCTAGATGTAAGAAAAGTAGCATCAATGCTAATAACAGGTAAACAATCGCTTAGAAAATCATCCATACAAGCTTTGAAACAAATAAAAATCCTTTGAAATATATTATTTCCTACTGTTTTAGAAAACATTTGCTTCCGGGATTGGTTTCCATAATTGTAAATCCATATTTTTCAAGACTACCATACGCATCAATGTAACTACCGTTAATTTTCTGACAATGCAAGTTCCTTAGCTCTCCAAGTTTTGGAATATGTAATATGCAAACGATGGTCTCTAAGTATATCACACACAATGTGGGCTGGACTATAAGAGTTGTCATCTCTAATTTTATCAATTATTTTATTTCTAACCCATGCGGTAGTAGCCAGTGGATGATGTCCTCCTGTAAATCCACCTGAACATGAATGCCTTGCTTCAAATGTACGAATTTCAAAAGTATTACCGTTGCTGACGGCTCTAGCATATACTCTCCAACAACAATTTGGAGAATCACAAGTATATACAATTCTATGGGGATTATTATGTTTAGATGAACAATTAAATTATATTTAATTGCTAGGTCACTAATAAAATTTCTAAATTCATATGGAGAATTAAATGATTTACCAACAAATAATTCGGAAGTGGAAGAATCTAAATTATCATCATTTGACAAATAATAATCTAAATCTTCTACTAAATCATCACTATTTTCATCGTCAATATCCCTATTTTCAGTCTCAACGTTCTCTTCAATTTGGTTTGTAGCGCTAGGGCCGGCACCAAATTGATCTGGATTATTACAAAAATGTCACCCTTATTTTCCGTATTTCCAGTATTTCGTATTTATACTCGTATCTGGATTTTGGCATATATTTTTATTTTCCTCAACTTGTGGAATTTCGGTATTTCTCGTATTTTGGGTTTTGACATGGCTCGGTTTTAATTGGTTTGGGTTGGTTTGGTTTGGTTTAATGTGTATTGGAACACCTTAGCCTATGCTCCACCCTCAACACACCATATCCCGCCCTCTTTAAAACTCCACCAACCTTTTCTCTCTCCTCATAAACCTCCATTAATTTTCTTCTTCTCCTTCCTCTACACAACACTCTTCTCCTTCCTCTACACAACACCAACCCATAGGCAAGTGCACCTTGCCACCACATGAGAATCCCATTTTATTTGTCCATTTGCTAGTTTAGGACATGGTGATCAACATTAGAACTTGGTATTTTGTGATTTGGAGTCTCCATTGTTCTAGATCTAAGTTTTCCTTATTTTCGGATTTACATGGTTTTGATCTATTTAAGTTGGATTTTTATGGATTTTGATGTGTCCATGTGGAAGAGAGTTCAATTCCACCCTGGTTGGAACTTTGGAAATCCGGATTTGGAGTTCGGATGGCCAAGTTGTGATGCCTTGAAGTTTTGGAGCCATGGGAGCTTCTTCTCAGCCATGGAGAAGAAGACCCTTTCCCCTGCGTGCGTGTTTTTACGCGTACGCAGCTCTCCTGCGTGCGTGACTTTTTGCGTACGCAGCTCTCCTGCGTGCGTAACTTTTCGCGTACGCAGCTCTCCTGCGTGCGTGACTTTTTGCGTACGCAGCTCTCCTGTGTGCGTGACTTTTTGCGTACGTAGCTCTCCTGCGTGTGTGACTTTTTGCGTACGCAGCTCTCCTGTGTGCGTGACTTTTTGCGTACGCAGCTCTCCTGCGTGCGTGACTTTTCGCGTACGCAGCTATCCTGCATGCGTGTTTTTTTACGCGTACGCAGCTCTCTACGTGCGTGCTTTTGTGCGTACGCAGCTCTCCTGCGTGCGTGCCTTTTGTGCGTACGCAGCTCCCCTGCGTGCGTGCTTTTGTGCGTACGCAGCTCCCCTGCGTGCGTGCCTTGGGCGTACGCTGCTCCCCTGACCCCTTGCTTAACCCATTGGCTCTTAGAGTTTTGGTCTTATTTCTTTAAGCTTGGCTCTTCTATAGCCCTGTATATTGATATTTTATTAGATATTTTATGCCCATTTTATATCATTACGCCTTTTGTCATGAACTTGATTTTACTTAATATGTTTGGAATGACTATTGTACATGGCATGGTATGACAAGGAACTAGCATAACACGACAGTGACCCGTAGTGGTGCACTCCTGACATGACCAACCTGCCATGATAGTGGCCCGTCGTGGCGTACTCCTGACAAGTACCCTGACATGATTTATCTTGATACTATTGCGACGGCTAACTTGACTCGTATAATCAACTTGACACCGTGGGTGTTCCTACTTGCTTGCTTGTGCAAATCCACTTGTCTTGTCTTGCATCATGTCTAGGACGTGACTCCCTGGTTTCCCACGGTCAGGGATTCGCACTGAACATGGATTAGGCTAATGACTAGATTTAACTATAGTTCATGGAGAATTTCCAGTCACAGACAATCTCGTTATCTGGGCGCTCTTAATTGGACTTGTAGCTTGCCGACGAGTAGAGCACATTTCCAGCACACTGTCATGTGTTGCACCCTCTAAGTCACCTAAGGGTATATTGTCTCCGGGACGATGTACCCAACCATACTCTCAACCCGCGGAAGGATAACTGGATGGTCTGCAGGGCTTGGGATTGGAAAATTCTCATTTGCATCTTGTTAGTAATTAAGGCTTGTGATAACCCTAGTTAGTTAAGTAGTAAGCCGTAGTAATTGCTTGGCCGCTTGTGAATGGATGGAGTCCAGCCTTGTCTAAGTCTTGTCTAGTACCAGTACCTGACTACTCTTGAACTTGACTGTTTTACTTATTATTAAACAATAAATGAGTGGAGACAGAGTGCTATTCAGGCGAAGGGTTACAACCCCGGTCCTTGTCTGGTTTAAGGGTTGTAACCTGGCTCCCGGAATGGTCCCACGTCACTAGTCGTTTATTGTCCTGTTGCACTCTTTATTTACTTGTACCTTCTTCCTTTTCTTTTCTTATGTTCTGATATGTTGGCTTTTGTTCTTATTTTGTGCGGCCAGATTTCGGAGCAGCTCCCGAGGATCTTCCGAACCTCCAGCCCGATGGTGGCGACTAGAAGGAACCCGGGCTACGAGTAGGTTTTCTATTTTGTTTCGCTCACTCTATTGTAAAGTTATTCTTTTGAGGCGTTTAGCCGACGAGCACCTGTTAGCTCGATGCACTTTACTTACTGTCTGCCTACGGGCTGTAAACATGATTAACAAATCCTAGGGTTGATCATGTATGACTTAACTCTTGCTAGTCCCCGCATTTTGTACGACTAGCTTCATGATCAGTTGAATATATAATATTTGGGACGCCTTATTATTGTATATCTAATGATCATACATTTTGTGACCTTACTTACTTGCTTGTGATTAAGACATTAGACTTGTTCATGACTATAAGAGACTGTTGGCTTGTAGTAAACCCTCATATATCTAGACAGCCGTGATCGTATATCGAGGTGGTTTCCATTTCAATATACGTAGCTGGCTATGTCTGCCCCCGCTCTCCAGTATTCTGGTTCTGGGGCGTGATATGATTTAAGTGGTGGCCTATGCAGGTCTTGTCAATCAAGAAATGTGAGGGTTTACCGAATAGATGTCTTAATCAGTATTCGGCCTTGATCTCCGCCCGTATTTTCAAATCCCTGAAATTCTTGCCCTGATTACATGCTTGTATCGTTGATCTGTCCTGGTCCTTTCTTATTGTTTCCTTGTGTCGTCTTCCTCAGCGGTACTGTACCTGACCCTGTCGATCAGCACAGAGGAGCACCTCCCATGGACCAGCAACAACCTGAAGATCAAGCCCAGCATTCCGGAGTCACCTCCAGAGTGATACCTACTGGAGAAGAGTCACCAGTTCGGCCCGTCCAGCCCACAGAGCCAGATGATGGTACCTTAGTAGGCCTCATCAGAACCTTGATAGCTTCCCAGGATCGTCGAAGCGACGCCCTGCACCAGACAGTTCAAGATGCTTTGACCCGAGGCGGACATCCAGGGAACCAGGGGCAAACAGCTTCAAGCGATTGAACCCTCCTTTTTTCGACGGCAGCGAGGATGCGATTGCCGCGGATGCATGGCTTCAGGATACCGAGGTGATTCTGGAAGCAGCTAGGACACCCGAAAATGAGAAGGTGGCGGTGGTACGCCTGCAGTTGTTGGACTTGGCTCGCAGTTGGTGGGCGGCACAAGCCATGGGATTGGTGGCACCCATTGCTTGGACAGTGTTTAGAGAGAGATTCCAGACGAAGTATTTCGATGCTGTGGCTCGGTACGACCTGCAGACCAGATTTACTAACTTGAAGCAAGGAGGCAGAACGGTCGACAGTTATGCATCGGAGTTTTCTAGACTCAGTAGGTTTGCCCCCACCTTGGTGGCGACCGAGTTTGATAGGGCCCAGCGGTTCCAGCAGGGACTGCATTTGGAGATCTTATTGGCGGTTGAGCAGTTCGAGCACCAGACGTTCGATGCAGTCTTGAGAGCAGCTAGGAGGCATGAGTACACCTCTCAGAGGATCGTGGATAGGACCGGAGGTAGGAAGCGGTCCCACAGTCAGATGCACCAATCATCAGCTCCAACCCCGGCAGCTAGGGGATTGACCATTGGAACTCTGAGGCGGGCGGCCTCAGTAATGTCGGTTCAGCATTCGACCCCGACTTACCCGCAGCAGCAAAAGCAGAAGCAGACTTCCGCGATGGGATGCTCTCATTGCGGGAAGCCAGGGAATGTAGTGGCAGACTGTCGCAGGACGCAAGGATTGTGCCTAGCTTGTGGAGCGACAGATCATAAGATAGGAGCCTGCCCGAATAGGGGTAGTTCATCCTCTTCCAACCTAACCAGTCCATCGGTTAGGGGACCAGCACCTGTGCAGCAGCAGCAGTACCCGAGGCCATTGTTGCCTCAGGCCCAGGCATTCCAGCAGCAGTGTGCCTAGGCTCCAGTGCAGAGCAGGCAGAGAGGTTTTCAGCAGAGGGGACCCGCAGCTAGAGGTCAGGCCATGATGATGGCTATGGAAGAAGAAGTTGCACCAGGTGAGGTTGTGGCAGGTACTATTCTCGTCAACTCCTCTCCAGCGTCTGTATTATTTAATTTTGGTGCATCGCATTCATTTATGTCTGCACGATTTGCGACACTGATAGGATTGGAGCCCAAGTCATTATCAGTGAGGCTCAATATACTTACTGGTAATGGCCTTGTGGGAGTAGATCGAGTGTTTTCCTCGTGTCGGATCGTAGTTAGTGGTAGGGAGTTCCCCGCTAGATTCATAGAGTTTCCTATGGCAGACTATGATGTAGTCCTAGGCATGGATTGGTTGAGGAACCAGTATGCTAGGATAGACTGCCATATTGGCAGAGTTGTCTTTTGTATCCCCGGCGAGCCAGAGTTTTCGTTTTCCAGAGGCGCAATGGAGCCATCTTTCCCAGCATTGCGGATGGCAATAGCAGCAGTGCAGTTACCCCGGATAGTTGAAGAGTTTCCAGATGTCTTTCCAGAGGAGTTTCCAGGGATGCCACCAGAGCGGAAGATTGAGTTCACTATAGACTTGATTCCCGGGACAGCGCCAGTATCAGAGCGAGTCTACAGGATGGCGCCTTCAGAGTTGGAAATTTTATATAAAATGATTGAAGAACTGAGGACCAAGGGATTCATCCGTGCAAGTGGATCGCCTTGGGGAGCCCCGATGCTTCTTGTGAAAAAGAAGGATGGTACGTCCAGGCTATGTGTTGATTATCATACCTTGAATTCGATGACAATCAAGAACAGATACCCTCTTCCGAGGATAGATGACTTGTTTGATCAGCTCAGAGGGGCTTCAGTGTTCTCGAAGATCGACTTACGGTCGGGATACCACCAGATCAGAGTCAGAGAGCAGGACATCCCGAAGACAGCATTCAGATCGAGGTATGGACATTGGGAGTTCCTTGTTATGCCCTTTGGAGCGACCAATGCGCCGGCCGTATTCATGGACCTCATGAATCGCATTTTCATGCCTTACTTGGATCAATTTGTGATCGTGTTCCTAGATGACATCCTGGTCTACAGCAAGAGTGAAGCAGAGCATGAGCAGCATCTCAGAGTCGTCCTCCAGACGCTTAGGGAGCAGCAGTTGTACGCCAAGTTCAGTAAATGCGAGTTCTGGCTCGATCGTATATCATACTTGGGTCACATCATTACCCGAGGAGGAGTGGAAGTGGATCCCCAGAAGATTGTGGCTATCGAGTCATGGTCGGTACCCAGCTCAGTGGCAGAGGTTCGCAGCTTCCTTGGATTGGCCGGCTACTACCGGCGGTTCGTTTCAGATTTTGCAAGGATTTCAGCGCCGATGACCCAGTTGACCCGCAAGGATGTGCCGTTTGTTTGGACAGCAGAGTGTCAGGAATCATTTGAGAAGTTGAAGCAAGGTTTGATAACGGCTCCCATTCTCACCCTTTCGGATGGGACCGGAGGATTCACAGTTTATTGCGACGCTTCAGGCAGAGGATTGGGTTGTGTCTTGATGCAGCATGGGAAGGTAATATCGTATGCATCACGTCAACTACGTGATCATGAGAAGAATTACCCGACCTACGACTTGGAATTGGCGGCGGTAGTGTTTGCTTTGAAGTTGTGGAGACACTACTTGTACGGAGATAGAGTGGAGATCTTTACTGATCATAAGAGCCTGAAGTATGTTTTCATCCAGAAGGACCTTAATATTCGGAGAGAAGATGGCTCGAGCTACTGGTGGACTATGATGTGGATCTGCAGTATCATCCCGGGAAGGCCAACGTTGTAGCAGATGCATTGAGAAGGAGAGCCGGAGTTTATTTTCTGACGGCGCAACCAGAATTATTGGCAGATCTTCAGAAGATGGGAATTGAAGTGGTTCTTCCAACAAGCGTGGCATTGATGGCCAGCCTACAGGTTCAGTCCAGCATAGTTGAGAGAATCCGGGTGGCGCAGTCAATAGATTCCAAGATCCAACGACTCAGAGCAGAGTGTGAAGCAGGTAGAAGGCCAGAGTTATGTATCCATGAAGACGGTACACTTCGGCACGACACTCGTCTTTGTGTACCCAGTGGAGATATCAGACAGGAAGTCATGGCAGAAGCCCACAGTTCACAATATTCTATTCATCCGGGTGGTACGAAGATGTACCGTGATATTCGTCAGCATTTCTGGTGGAATGGCATGAAGAGGGAGGTAGCCCGGTTTGTCTCTCGGTGTTTGGTTTGCCAACAGGTTAAAGCTGAACATCAGAGGCCCGCTGGACTTCTTCAACCCTTACCGATCCCGGAATGGAAATGGGAACATATAACCATGGATTTCGTGACCGGATTGTCCAGATCTCCGGCCGGCAGAGATGCTATTTGGGTAATTGTTGACAGGCTTACCAAGGTGGCACACTTTCTCCCATTCAGCGTTAGACAGTCGACGGCGCAGTTAGCAGAGATGTATCTCAGGCAGATTGTCAGGCTTCACGGTGTGCCAGTCAGCATCACCTCGGACAGGGATTCAAGATTCACGTCACACTTTTGGCGCAGCTTGCAGAAGAGTTTGGGGACTCGCCTTCAATTCAGCTCAGCTTATCACCCGCAGACGGATGGTCAATCAGAGCGCACAATCCAGACTCTTGAAGACATGCTGAGATCTTGTACGCTCAACTTCGGTGGTTCGTGGGAAGATCACCTGCATCTCGTAGAATTCTCGTACAACAATAGTTTCCAGGCCAGTATCCAGATGGCACCCTTCGAGGCTCTTTATGGCAGGAAGTGCAGATCCCTGCTAGCATGGGACGATGTCGGAGAGAGGCAGATGTTCGGACCCGAATTAATTTCCCAGACGGTTGAAGTGGTCAGGAAGGTCAGAGATCTCCTCCGAGTTGCCCAGGACCGCCAGTGCCATTGGGCCGATGCTCATCGGCGTCCCTTAGAATTTGCTGTCGGCAACCATGTATTCCTTAGGATCTCGCCTAACCGCGACGTCATTCACTTTGGCGTACGGGGAAAGCTTAGTCCTAGATATATAGGGCCGTTCGATATTCTAGAGCGAGTAGGAGATGTATCCTATCGTCTCGCTTTTCCACCGTCGCTAAGTAAGGTGCATGATCTATTCCATGTGTCCTAATTACGACGGTATATTCCGGACCCGAGCCACATCCTAGACCATTCGGAATTGGTTGTTAGTACCAACCTTTCGTATGAGGAGAGGCCCATGTCTATATTGGACCGGAGGGAGAAGATACTAAAGAACAAGACTATTAAACTAGTCCGTGTTGCTTGGGATCATCACTCTCTAGGTGAGTCAACGTGGGAGCGTGAGGACGACATCCGATCGCGATATCCCTACCTGTTTGACTCGTGAGGTATAATGTCTTTCTTATGCCTTACGTTCTCCCTTCCTTGCTTGCATTGTATGATTGTATGATTGAACTGCTTAATATAACTTGCCTGTGCTTAATGTAACTTGTCGTGACAATCTCTAGCTCCTTGATTAAATTTTGAGTACGGAATTCTTTTAAGGTGGGTAGAGTTGTCACCCTCATTTCTCGAATTTCCAGTATTTCGTATTTATACTCGTATCTGGATTTTGGCATGTATTTTTATTTTTCTCAACTTGTGGAATTTCGGTATTTCTCGTATTTTGGGTTTTGACATGGCTCGGTTTTAATTGGTTTGGGTTGGTTTGGTTTGGTTTAATGTGTATTGGAACACCTTAGCCTATGCTCCACCCTCAGCACACCACATCCCGTCCTCTTTAAAACTCCACCAACCTTTTCTCTCTCCTCATAAACCTCCATTAATTTTCTTCTTCTCCTTCCTCTACACAACACTCTTCTCCTTCCTCTACACAACACCAACCCATAGGCAAGTGCACCTTGCCACCACATGAGAACCCCATTTTATTTGTCCATTTGCTAGTTTAGGACATGGTGATCAACATTAGAACTTGGTATTTTGTGATTTGGAGTCTCCATTGTTCTAGATCTAAGTTTTTCTTATTTTGGATTTACATGGTTTTGATCTATTTAAGTTGTATTTTTATGGGTTTTGATGTGTCCATGTGGAAGAGAGTTCAATTCCACCCTGGTTGGAACTTTGGAAATCCGAATTTGGAGTTCGGATGGCCAAGTTGTGATGCCTTGAAGTTTTGGAGCCATGGGAGCTTCTTCTCAGCCATAGAGAAGAAGACCCTTTCCCCTGCGTGCGTGTTTTTACGCGTACGCAGCTCTCCTGCGTGCGTGACTTTTCGCGTACGCAGCTCTCCTGCGTGCGTGACTTTTTGCGTACGCAGCTCTCCTGTGTGCATGACTTTTCGCGTACGCAGCTCTCCTGCGTGCGTGACTTTTTGCGTACGTAGCTCTCCTGTGTGCGTGACTTTTCGCGTACGCAGCTCTCCTGCGTGCGTGACTTTTCGCGTACGCAGCTCTCCTGCATACGTGTTTTTTTACGCGTACGCAGCTCTCTACGTGCGTGCTTTTGTGCGTACGCAGCTCTCCTGCGTGCGTGCCTTTTGTGCGTACACAGCTCCCCTGCGTGCGTGCTTTTGTGCGTACGCAGCTCCCCTGCGTGCGTGCCTTGTGCGTACGCTGCTCCCCTGACCCCTTGCTTAACCCATTGGCTCTTGGAGTTTTGGTCTTATTTCTTTAAGCTTGGCTCTTCTATATCCCTGTATATTGATATTTTATTAGATATTTTACGCCCATTTTATATCCTTACGCCTTTTGTCATGAACTTGATTTTACTTAATATGTTTGGAATGACTATTGTACATGGCATGGTATGACAAGGAACTAGCATAACACGACAGTGACCCTAGTGGTGCACTCCTGACATGACCAACCTGCCATGATAGTGGCCCGTCGTGGCGCACTCCTGACAAGTACCCTAACATGATTTATCTTAATGCTGTTGCGACGGCTAACTTGACTCGTATAATCAACTTGACACCGTGGGTGCTCCTGCTTGCTTTCTTGTGCAAATCCACTTGTCTTGTCTTGCATCATGTCTAGGACGTGACTCCCTGGTTTCCCACGGTCAGGGATTCGCACTGAACATGGATTAGGCTAATGACTAGATTTAACTATAGTTCATGGAGAATTTCTAGTCACAGGCAATCTCGTTATCTGGACGCTCTTAATTGGACTTGTAGCTTGCCGACGAGGTAAAGCACATTTCCAGCGCACTGTCATGTGTTGCACCCTCTAAGTCACCTAAGGGTATATCGTCTCCGGGGCGATGTACCCAACCATACTCTCAACCCGCGGAAGGATAACTGGATGGTCTGCAGGGCTTGGGATTGGAAAATTCTCATTTGTATCTTGTTAGTAATTAAGGCTTGTGATAACCCTAGTTAGTTAAGTAGTAAGCCGTAGTAATTGCTTGGCCACTTGTGAATGGATGGAGTCCAGCCTTGTCTAAGTCATGTCTAGTACCAGTACCTGACCACTCTTGAACTTGACTGTTTTACTTATTATTAAACAATAAATGAGTGGAGACAGAGTGCTATTCAGGCGAAGGGTTACAACCCCGGTCCTTGTCTGGTTTAAGGGTTGTAACCTGGCTCCCGGAATGGTCCCACGTCGTCGTTTATTGTCCTGTTGCACTCTTTATTTACTTGTACCTTCTTCCTTTTCTTTTCTTATGTTCTGATATGCTGGCTTTTGTTCTTATTTCGTGGCCTCCTTTGTGGCACTTGCTCTTCTGGGGTTTGACCCAGCTGATTTTGTGTGGCCAGATTTTGGAGCAGCTCCCGAGGATCTTCCGAACCTCCAGCCCGATGGTGGCGACTAGAAGGAACCCGGGCTACGTGTGGGTTTTCTATTTTGTTTCGCTCACTCTATTATAAAGTTATTCTTTTGAGGCATTTAGCCGACGAGCACCTGTTAGCTCGATGCACTTTACTTACTGTCTGCCTACGGGCTGTAAACATGATTAACAAATCCTAGGGTTGATCATGTATGACTTAACTCTTGCTAGTCCCCGCATTTTGTACGACTAGCTTCATGATCAGCTGAATATGTAATATTTGGGACGCCTTATTATTGTATATCTAATGATCATACATCTTGCGACCTTACTTACTTGCTTGTGATTGAGACATTAGGCTTGTTTATGACCATAAGAGACTGTTGGCTTGTAGTAAACCCTCATATATCTAGACAGCCGTGGCCGTATATCGAGGTGGTTTCCATTTCAATATACGTAGCTGGCTATGTCTGCCCCCGCTCTCCAGTATTCTGGTTCTGGGGCATGACAAAAAACGTTGACTACTGGAAATGATATTTGTCCTAGTACTTGATACTGAGGGATTAACATAAATTTTAATAAAAGATGAACCTAAACAATTTTGAACAACAAAATTCCATGCTTCTTCACTATCTACTACCAAAAAAGTATCTATAAAAAACCAACTTATGGTAAATTCATAAGTAATGGAAAACCGTTCACTAATAATATTACGTAAAGTACCTAATGTGATATTATAATAAGTAGAAATTAGATGAGTACTACCTCCTTGATAAGACAATCCATCTAGTATACCTCCATGATTGCAAATAATTGTTAAATTTTGATCCATTGTTACAAACTTGTAGCTTACGAATGGATGTTAGAAATGAAAGTTGAAAGCAACTTCCAAAGAGTAGGATCGAAGAAAAGCTTCTGTCTTTTTGTCTGCAATAGAAGAAGAAGAAGAAGAAGAAGAAGAAGAAGAAGAAGAAGTGGAAGAAAATGAAGAGGTGAATGAGAGCTGCTTCTTCTTCTTCGAAATTACTATATAAGGTAAAAATATATCCGTTATAAGAACGTTACCTATCCTATTTTGAACGTTAGCTACTACCTCTATTTTGAACGTTACGCAGTAAACGTTAGATAGTAGGTTCGCATCAACTGCGAAAAAATGAGCGACTCGTCGCTTTCAGCACGTAAAAGTACGTGAAAGCGACGTAAAAGTACGTGAATTGGCGGGGAAAAAATAAATAAATGCAAAACGCCCTTCCGATGGGCGTTTTGCCTGACAGATTCTCTGACGGATTCTGAACGCAGATTGACGGATTCTCTGGACGCAGATTTGCGGGAAAAAAAAAGTAAAACGCCCTTCCGATGGGCGTTTTCATCTGACATTATTTTTCGCTTAACGGCGTCCGTCTATTATCAAAAACCGTCAGTACATTATAAAAAAAGGCAAAACGCCCTTCGGATGGGCGTTCTAATGCCTGCAATGGAAATTTGTGAAAGTTTGTGCTTCCTATACAATTTATAATACTATCAGTGCTTTAGATGAAAATTTTTGCTTTCCTATTTCTACAGTACATATAACTATCTCGAAATTCCATCCACGTGGCACTAACCTACCAGCTACTTTAAATCTCAACTAGTAAGAGCATCTCCAACCTATTGTGAGTTTAGAAAAAATAGTTGCCACATGGAATGAAAAGCTTTCATTTCAAAAATCCTTCTCCAATGCAAATATAGAATAAATCATGAAGTTGACATGGCAATGACATGACAAGGACACTGTGAAGTTAGTTGTCTAGATCTAGACAATGCACTTCATAATAATTTTGTCTCCACATCATCAATTATGAATAGAAATATTTATAAAAAATGAGAAAGTGGAGGAGTTGGTTTGGAAGTTGGAAAAAAATATTTTTTATTGTTTCTCAATACTTTTGCATTGGAGAACATTTTTTTTTATCTCATTGTCTTGTGTGAATATCATCTTGCCACATATAAAAAACATTGTCTTGTGCCTCATGCCACATAGGAATCACAACACAACACAAGAAAAAAGGGTTGGAGATGCTCTAATGGAAGAAGAATCCACCACCATCTTCACCAACATTTTCACGACGAACATTGTCACCATCCTGGAATAAATGCTTTCCAAGTTTGGTTCTGTTTTCTTCCTATATTCATTCTATTAATCACTTTCTTATCAATTTTGATGGGTAATTTTTTTTCTGATATTATCTGCTTCGATTGTCATATTCAGGGACGAAACATACTTAAGGCCAAAGGGGACCTGCCACCCCCTGCATAATTTTGAAAAAATCTATAATAATAACAAAATTCCACCAACCCATGTAGGCCCATACCCATTGAAAAGTGAATGATCCACCTAATGCCTTGGCTGACTCCTCCTCCAATTAGGTCTTCAAACTCAAACGTTTGATTTGGTCATGGCTAAAATTTGGAGCCCGAGCTATTGCTATGTGCTTCGACAACAAAACCCTCGCATTCTTCTACTGTTTATCGTCAACTCTGAATCTACGATGGCGACGAGTACGGAGTACTGACGACCAAAAGCTTCACGACATCATTGACGCACTGAGTTTCCCATCTCCTCCAAGTCTCAGCTCTCCCCAAATTTCTAGGCTCGTCGTTCTCCTCCAAATTTCTAAATCTTGTGAGCCTTCCATCTCTTTTCTACCAATTCAGAGTAAAACTCATGTTTATTTAGATGAACTGATGTTACAGTTTACAAGTTCCAAGTCTTTTGCTTAGTTCTAGTTGCTTACTCTTTTCTACCAAAATTTGTGTTGCAGTAAATGAAAAAGATAGATCATTTTTTCAAAAGAAAATGTGCTAGTTGTTCAAAAGATGATTATGATGCACCAATATTTTTACCTGTGGTGGTGGACCTGGCGGCAGCATCTAACATTGAAGCATTAATATATGATAATCCAAGTCTATAACCTCCAGCACCATTTGAGAATCTTCCAAGACCTCCACATCCATCAGGACCATCAAGATTTGAAAAAATTTGGAAGCAATGAGATTAACATCAACTCCTTGGAGCGCGAACCTAGACTACGCAAACAAATTTGTGATTATAATGTTAACGAACGTGATTAAATTTGGCTTGCCTATATTAGGTTTGGTCCATACCAACCTATACAGAATAGTTACCCAAAATCTGGACCAAAATATCATCGTCGTAGCTTTCAATCTACATGGTTTAAGGTATTCCCTTCATGGTTAGAATATTCTCCTAGTATGGATGCAACTTTTTGTTTGCCATGTTTTCTTTTCAATAATCCATCCAGCTCTAGATATTCTAAAAAAAATGCATTTACTGTTGGCGGGTTTGATAACTGGAAGAAAGATAAAGATGGGAAAATTTGTGCTTTTTTGAATCATGAAGGAAAACATGTTAACTCTATTCACTACTTGGCCGAGAGATCATGTGAGGATTTGATGAATCAGTCTCAATATATCAAAGTGTGGTTGGCAATTTTACTTCTGAACAAATTAAAAACAACCAATTCAGATTGAGGGTGTCAATTGATATAGTTTGGCGGCTTACATTTCAAGGTTGTGCTTTTCGAGGTCGTGATGAAAGTTTATGCTCGGTCAATCGTGGAAATTTTCTTGAGATGTTAAGCTTTTTGTATTCTTATAATGAAAAGGTGGCTGATGTCATAGGCAAAGCTCCTAAGAATGCCTCTTACACATCATCAATGATACAAAATGAAATTTTGCATGTGTATTCAATTAGAGTGAAGAATGCAATTCGTGAAGAAATTGGAGATGGAAAGTATTGTGTAATTGTGGACGAAGCTCGAGACGAGTCAAAAAATGAACAAATGTCTATAGTTTTAAGATTTGTAGATGGGAGATGGTTTTGTACGGGAATATTTTTTTGGCCTTGTTCATGTCTCTGATACTAAAGCATTGACTTTGAAACATGTCTTATATTCTGCACTATCTTATCACAACCTAGATATTCAGAATATTCGAAGGCAAGGATATATAATGGTGCAAGTAATATGCGGGGTGAGTTTGATGGTTTGCAATATTTGATTTTGGGTGATTGTCCATATGCTTACTACGTTCATTGTTTCGCACATCGCTTACAATTGCCATTGGTAGCATCATCGAAAGAAATTGTCTCTGTCAATCAGTTTTTTGTTAAATTGGTTTCTATTGTCAATATCGTCGGTGCTTCTTGTAAGCGACATGATCAATTGCAAGCTGCTCAAGCAAGTGACATTGCATATATGATTTCCATTGATGAGCTTGAGAGTGGAAGGGGACTGAATCAAATTGGTAATTTATAATGGACGGGAGATACTCATTTGAGTTCTCATTTGACATCTATTTCTAGCTTGATAAAGTTATTCAGTGTGACATGTCAAGTTTTACTTACCATTATTGATGATAAAGGAGCTACTTCTACACAAAAAGGATATGCGGATATAGCTTAAGAAACATTGATTTTATTTGAAATTTTTTTCATATTGCATCTTATGAAATCAATTATGGAACACACTAATCTTCTTTGTCAAGCTTTACAGTGTCAAGCTCAAGATATTGTAAATGTCGTGCAACTTGTTTCATAAACTAAAGCACTTCTTAAAAAATTCAGAGAGGACAAATGGAATCACTTACTTGTTTAAGCGAAATCATTCTGTTAAGCACGAAACATCGATGTCCCGAACATGAGTGCTCGATATGTTGCTAGAAAAGGTCGAGCTCATCATCCACAATGTGATATCACAGTTGAGCAACATTATCGAAGGAATTTTTTATGAAGCAATATAATCTCAGCTACAGGAATTAAATGATCGTTTTAGTGAGCATGCTATGGAGCTATTGATTCTTACCTCCGTAATAAATCCACAGGATTCTTCAAGCTCATTTAGAGTTGACAATATTTGTTTGTTGGTGGACAAGTTTTATCTGCATGACTTTTTAGAGTTCAATAAAATGCAATTGAGAATCCAGCTTCAAAATTATAAGCACAATGTTGTTCTTCACCTAGAGTACAAAAATTTGCCAAGTATTCTAGAACTATGTCAATGGTTGGTAAGAACCAAAAGATCAACAACATACCATCTTGTTTAAAGAGTGATTGCTTTTGTACTTACTCTTCCGATCTCTACAGCAACAACATAAAGGTCCTTCTCTGCCATGCATATTGTCAAGACTAGACTTCAAAATAAAATGAATGATGGGTTTCTTGAAGACTCTTTGATTGTGAATATCGAGAAGAAAATTGCCAAAACTATTAGTACAACTACACTTATGGAAGACTTTTGCGATTTGAAATGGTTATCTTTGATATGGTTTTGCAGTGTTAATACTCAGGTAATTGGTTTTAGAATCTCTCTTATCTGGTTCTATATGAATGTGATATTGTATTTTTAGTGTTTAAAGTGTGAACTAATTATAATCAATCAATCTTGATGCCTTTTGTTTAGTGGCCTGGAGATATGTAGAATTCCAATAGACTCTACAGTATATTAATATTTCTTATAGTCTTTTGACCTTGCTTATTCATTTTTGTGATGTACAATTATGGAAAGATGGACTTACATGGTCATTTTGATACAAATGACCAAAAATTTGCCAAGTTTCACCTAAACTTTGAAGTCAACTTAAAGAGGATAATGGAGGGTACTTGAGCTTGTTCTAGAAATTTTTTTTTTGTTGTGTTTATTGGTTGTTCAAGTTTTGAAGGTTGGTTTTATTCATTTTGTTGTGAAAGGGATCATGAATATTTTTTAATTTATTATGTTCCCCTTTCTCATACCATTTTTTCCTTTGAAACATGACAGAGTTCTTGTGGCTTTTTGCTGGAAACGATTCTACTTCTGTCAGTGCTTGAGCAAAATGGTGCACAAAAAGCCTGGAGTTTCTTTAGGAGGTTCAGATACTTTCCATAGGTACAATATAGTTTTGTTATAAAATAGTTGAACTTGCATTGCATTCTCTAATCTTTGTACCTTTGAACCTACACTCTATGAATATATATATAATTCTATATATCTTTGAACCTGTATTCTCTATAAGTTTGATATTACTAAAAACATTGGCTCTGGTCCGACGTTTATGATGTGATTATTGTTATTTTGCACTCGGCCCCTGTCCAACTCGAGTCCTGGCTTCGTCCCTGGTCATATATATATATATATATATATATATATATATATATATATATATATATATATATATATATATATATATATATTTGGAAAAAAGGTAAATTTTATTCCAAAAGAAAAGCCATAATCTTACAACATACAATCTGAGTGGGACTCCCACTCATCAATTCTCCATAGAATTTACATCAAACTCGATGTTATGGAGAATGCCAACCGGAGGGGTGACCAACCCCTCAAAGATCCGACGGTTTCGCTCCCGCCATACATGCCAAACCGAAGCAGCCAGACGAACTCTAGCTGTTCGGAACCAGTCCTGCCCTCGACCCCTGCTATCTCGGATCACCGTAACGATGTCCCCAATACATTTCCTGGAGGCGCCCACTCCCAATACACTACTCTGCTCCGACCAGATCTGCCATGCCAGAGTGCACTTGAAGAAGATACGCTTTATAGATTCAGGCTCCAAACAGCAAAACACACACTTGGGATCCAGAACCGATACTCCAAATGAACTCAGGCGATCCCTAGTCAAGAGGTGGCCCAGTAGAAGCTTGTAAACACACAACTGCATCTTCCTGGCTAGACCCTTGCACCAAACGAACTCGTAATCAGAACTCAGAGGGAAAGTGCACCGGATAAGGTTGTAGCAGCTACGGAATTGGAACTCCCCAGCTCCCGAAGCTGCTCCAATCGGCTCCCAAATCCACCGATCCGCAGACAAAGCCGGATCATTGGCAGTAGACATAATGATCCCCCCATCTCCTTAGTGAACCGATAAGATTCTAGCCTCCACTCCCCATTTCGTATGATACGACTACACGTCTGACCACGTCTGTCCTTCTGATGAGTCAGGGCTCCCCTGATGTCCAACAGTGAACGTCGATCTATCCAAGGATCCCGCCAGAGGTCCGTACCCGACCCATCCTTTATGACCCTCTGGATAGCAGACTTGAGCACACCCCTTTGTCTCAAGACAGTCTTGAATGTGACTGAATGGTTGTTGTCAGTAAAACACGTCTAAAAGTTGCCCTGCTTCACGTATCTGCTGTACATCCAGTCTGCCCAAAGAGACCCCCCGCTGATGAATCTCCAGGCCAGCTTAAGCGCAGAAGCCTCCTTAATCTCCAGCAACGGCCTGAGCCCCACTCCTCCCTCCTTCCTGGGACGACAGAGCTGTTCCCAGGAGATCGCATGCATACCCCTCCTTCAAATGAAATTGGCACAGAGGCGCTCCACTCTCCGAATAGTGGCCACAGGGAGAAGGATGGACTGCAGCCAAAATTGGGCCACAGCAGAGATCACCGATCTGACCAACTCGATGCGTCCACCAAATGACAAACCGGCAGCTTGCCAACCTTCTACTCTCCTCTGGACATACTCCACCAGACTATGGCAGTCCTGATCCCGTGTATAGTTGACAGTGCGAGGCACTCCTAAGTAACGCACCGGAAGGTTACTCCTCGTGATTCCCAGCACATCAGCCCACTCCTCCTTCCGGGGACACAGGGAGTTGAAGTAGACCCTACTCTTATCCCTGTTCATCTAGAGACCCGAAAAGGACTTCAAATCTTCCATAATAGCCGTAAGCGTCTGTAACCCCTCCGTCGAATGCAGGATGAAGACTAGCAGATCATCAGCATAAATAAGGTAGGTAACTGGGGGATCCATCCTCCGAAACAGAGGGACCAGCCGTTCATGGTGCATTACCAGATCCATCAAGCAAGTAAAGTATTCCATAACAAGCGTGAACAGGTAAGGGGACAATGGGTCACCTTGCCTAAGCCCACGGTTACTCTGGAAATACCCATAAGGAACGCCCTGGATGAGAACAAAGAAAGTAGGGGACGTAATACACTCTCGGATCAATGCAACCCAGTGTTCCGCGAATCCCATAGCAGACATAAGATGGCAGAGGAAGTCACGATTGACCATGTCGTACGCCTTCCTCAGGTTCAGTTTAACATAAGCTTTCTCTCCTCCGGATCTGCTAAATCTCCTCCACCATCTCATGTGCCAGGAGGCTGTGCTCTACAATCGACCTCCCCTTGATGAACGCAGCCTGATTCGGAGATACCAAGTCCTGCATGATCCCCTCCATCCACCGGCACATAAGGTGCATAATTATCTTATAAAGATAATTACAACACACAATAGGTCTAAAATTCGCCAATACTGTCGCTCCCTCCTTCTTTGGCACCAAGGTCAGGAAAGTGTGATTCAGTTCTTTCAGAAGCTTCCCTTTGGTAAAGAATTTCTGCACCACCTCTACGACCTGATGCTTCAGAATGTCCCAATGGCGTTTGAAAAAACTACTGCTGAAGCCATCCGGACCAGGAGCCTTGTTGGGATCCGCCACCTTGATAATAGATTCCACCTCCTCCAATGAAACAGGGGCAAGAATAATGCTATTTCTATATGGAGTCACCAATCGCTTCGTAACAACCTCTGGGAACACAGATAGGTAGTATGTCTGGAGATATAACTCAGAATAGTACCTGACAGCCTCGTCCTGGATCTCAGCCGACGTCCCCACCAGAGTGCCATCCGCATCAAGAAGCTGGGAGATGTGGTTCCTATTATGTCTTGTCCGGATAATATCATAGAAGAAATTGGAGCAACGGTCGCCATCCTTAAGCCAGGAACATTTGGCTCGCTGGGCGGAGCTAATCTCCTTCTGTAGCCTCAGGATGTTGACTTCTCCGATCAGCTCCTTCTCTCTCGCCGCCAGGTCCCCATTAAGCATGTCAGCTTGCATATCCTGCTGCAATGTCTGCAACTCCACCTCATTATCCTCTAAGGTGGACTTAGGCAACCCCTTCACCCAACTCCTAAGAGCACGCTCGTGGCCTTGAGGCGACGAACCAAGCGAAATTGAGCCGTCCCCTCCTGACCACTAGTAAGCCCCTCTGCGACAGCCTCTAGGTAGCCCTCCGAGAGATACCAACTGTTGTTATACCTGAACGGGCGAGACTTTCCAAGAGACCGAGCAGTGAAGCCAACCCTGATGGGAGAATGATCGCTCGTCCCAACGGCCAGGCCCTCAGCCGAAGTGTTGGGGAAGTGACGGAACCACTCCCCATTGCCCAGAGCTCGATCAAGCTGACAAGCAACCCTGTTAAGAGTTGCTTTGTTGTGCCAAGTACAGATGCAGCCTGAGCGAGACAATCCCTGAAGCCTCGCAAGCAGGAGGCATCTCTGGAAATCATAGAGGATAGAATCTGGAACCGGGCGACCACCCAGCTTCTCCCCTTGGTACGGGAGGGCATTAAAGTCCCCGATCAAGAGAAGAGGAAGGCACGACGAATCAGCTATAGAGGAAACACGTGAGATGTCGCTCCATAGGGACTCCCGTCTCCTTTTGTCATTGTGGCCGTAGACAGCCCCCAGCAAGAACCGGAAGCCATCCTTGTTCACGAAGGAGATGGCAATCAACTGCTCCGTCATCAAGATCAAGTCACCATCCCAACTCTTCGAGTTTCAGCGAACCCAAATCCTGGCCATGTCACAAAGAGCCAGGTTGTGTAGCTGGGCCCAATGAGAAGGGGTCCGTCGAGCAAGAGTCTTCTCACCTTTGATCTTGGATTCTAAAAGAACAGAAATGTCACATTTTTCTCTGTGGAGCACCCCACAAATCTCTCTCCACCTCCCTAGCGAACACACCCCCCTCACATTCCAGGCGATAATAGCCATTAATTAATGAGAGGTGGGGTCCCCTGGAAAACTCCCGGATCAGCACCTGGGGAAAGTGCCGCATCCGTCGCTAAGGAATCCTCCTCCATCCCAGTCGGAACCGCCTGTTGGAGAGTGACCTGAGATAGAACCAATGCCCAGGCAGGGTTGCCAACACACACTGCCTCCTCTCTGTCAGTAGTATAATCCACCACCCTGGAGGGGCCATCCCTCAATAGGCCGACATCGCGTCTCTTCCTACAGTAAACCTGCCCTCCAAACGATCCGCCATCCCCTCGTGCCTCAATCTCTGATGCCACCATACCTCTAGTAACTATACTACTCAGCCCCTGGCAAGTGGTCATCGCCCCACTCGTGGGAGCAAGCTGAGTAGATACAACGAGGCTCAAACCTCCATCACTTACAGGATGAGTAACCTTTCCCTCCAAGTCTGCCCCACTATCATCTCTGAGATCCATATTACAGGGAGCTTCTGGAGCCTCACTAGAAGGGATAGTAGGCTCTACCGGAGGTCCAACCTCCGAATATGTACTGGCCAGATGCCCGAAGTAGGAACAACGTGAATAGGTTGGTGGAACCCATTCATATTCCATCTTCTGGATGAGCACCTCCCCAGAAGGTATCTTATATTCTACCATCTTCGGGAGCTCTCCCCTACCCGAATCTCCACAAAGATCCTAGCGTACATCAACCGCGATCGAAAGGCAGTAGCTTCATCTGCATTAACCGGAGTGCCCACCAAGCTGGCCAGCCGCATCAACAAAGTTATGCTCCAAAACTGGACCAAGAACTCAGGGAAGCGAATCCATACAGGAATGGCATTCAGAACTTCTTTATCACATCGAAGCTCCGGGGCCCACTCCTTGAGAATGATCAATCTGCCGTCGAACGTCCAGGGGCCGCCTTGGAGGATCCTAGCGACATCCTTCGCCAGTCCGAACTTCACATAATAGAAACCGTTCTCGCAGGCATAGAACTCCATGCTCCCCTTAAGCTGCCAGACACGCGCTGCATACCCCCGGATCTGCCCGTAGAAAGGCTTGTTGCCAAAGACATTCAGGACTAGGGTATTCTCCCAGTATGTTGTCACCTTCTGGATCTCCTCCGCAGGAAATGAGGCACGGAAACCCCTTCCTGCTTGATCGGCAGAACGTACTCCATCGATGTAGGAGATTTTGGCCCCACAGATTTGCAGATCTCAGCCCAGGACTGTCCAGCAGGCCTCGGGACCACCTTCGGACGAGGGGTCCCAGATCCCAGAACATCCAGTTCTACCACTTTACTCTTCTCCTTGGCCTCAGCGGTCGCCTTTGGCCACCAACCCACCGATCTCCCAACATACACCCCCGGACCCCGGGCAGATGGCCGAGACCCTGACCCGACCTGACGGTTATCAGGATGGCAATCCTTAACCTGACCATTTCTGCCTCCCGTCTTCCCTCCGGACTTCACCACACGACGGCACGTAATCGTCGTCCATCCATCTCCCTCCGTTTGGCTCCCCAGAGATCCAGAACCTGCTCTGAATTCAAAATTCTGAGCAATGGGTCCACCCTACAGTGATTTTGACACCCCCGTTACCGAAAGGAGGCCGCCCGACCTCCCTTCCGTTGAGCCTCCCCCCCCACCGCCTGGGGGGGGGTCGTCGACTGCCTAGGAGGTCCACCCGACCCCCCACCCTGTGCTCCCGCCCCCTCCCCCCACCGCCTGGTGGGGAGCTGCCGCGTGCGCCTGCAACGGGGAGTCCGCCCGACCCCCCGATTCTGCTCCCGTCCCCTCTACTGCCTGGGGGGGCACCGCTCATCACTCCCGAGGGCCGCTCCCCGCCGGTAAGGGGATCCGGCGGCCTCGGGGTGGGGGGGAACCACGAGTAAACCCTAGCCGATCGCCAGTCGCCCGCTCTCCCGAAGCCATCTTTTATCATATATATATATATATATATATATATATATATATATATATATATATATATATATATATATATATATATACGTGTACAGGCATCGGAGACCCCTCTGTAGGCATGGCCAGGCGGCTTTCTGGAACTCTCTCCTATCCTCAGCTTAGCCGTTTTGTTTCTAGTTTACCTTCTTTTGTCGGTATACGTGTACAGGCATCGGCATTTTGTGCCTTATGGTATACTTGTAAAGGTTCGGCCTTTTCGGCCGTCTTAAATAAAATACAGTTTTATTTAAAAAATAATATATATATAATATTAAAAAATAATAATAATAAAATTATATATATATATTAAAATAATATATAAATATATTTTTATTATTATTATTTTAATATATATATATTATATATATATATATATATATATAGGATCCGGATCAAGATACCCGCCTGCGGAGCCCCGCCGAAGCCCCGCCCCCCTCCCCTGCACCATCGGATCGAGCGGGGCCCGCGATGGGCCCACATGATGCAGCGCAATCCAACGGCCAAGGATCGCGGGGCGCTCCGAAAACGGGGCTCCCGATCTGGACCCATATATATATATATATATATATATATATATATATATATATATATATATATATATATAGCTCCGTGGGGGGAGCCCCGCCCTCCCTGCACCATTGGATCGGGGGGCCCACGTGGGGCCCCGTGCGCACACCCGCTCGATCCAACGGTCGAAAGCGACTATATATATATATATATATATATATATATATATATATATATATATATATATATATAGGCCCACGTTGCAGGCCGCTTATGGCTCTCCATAGAGCCCCCATTCGCAGTCGGTCCAGTTCTAAACTTTCTTATGTGACAGTGTCACGTTCCATTTTCGATATCCGTATCTATACGAGTATCTGTTCATATATTCTGTATCTGTATTTCATGTATTTGGTATCGATACGGTGTCATTTACTGGTGTTTCTACGTTCATGTGGTTTGATTTTCTGTAAGAGTTTCAAGAGTCATGCGGGCAGGCCGTCCGTAAGGTAATGGATATGTATAAAATGATTTACTTATGTAAGTGGTTTTGGATTATATAAGACTGCTTTAGACCCCTAAATAATCTATTAGCATTGCCATAGACCTGTACTAGGTCTTGTACTTAGACTGGCGTACCACTAAATAACCAAATTAAAAAATTCCCAAGAAGCTAGTGTACCGTCAGGCTGTTGTGAGCACATTCAACAGAGCTGACTGGACTATCTCTTTACCCGTTGGTTACTTGGTTTTCTTCCTAGTGGATGTGCTTGGATGTATGGTACAGATTGGTGATGTGTCACTCTTTCTCCCTTTCTTTTTAAAACCTATCTCTTTCTCTCTCTTCTTTTTTCCTTTCTTCTTCATTTCCTCTTTACTTACTCCTCTCTTCTTCTCGTTGGGTTGACCTAGGATCTTGATCTTGAGATCGAGGGCGTGATTTCTAAATGTTCCTATGAGGAGTAGAATAATAGGCTTGGAACTTGGACCTAGACAAGTACATATTGTCATTGTGAATGAAAACTAAGATTTAATTTCTCTTACATTTGATTCTCTATGTTTTATGTCATGCCCCAATCCCAAAATACATAGGACGGGGATACGAGGCAATGGCCAGCTACGTATCAAGTAGACTGAAACCCAACTTGAATATGTGTATGTTGTCCAAAGAGTATTCTAACTATGAATCACTATGACTATCACATCATTTATATCTCAATCCACATGAAGAACGAATATATGAAGAATGAACAATATGTTTCATGGTCTGCAGCCCATCAGTAGATATGTTCGAATATACTCGAAAGAAAATATGAGTATATAAAACTAGACTATAACAACAATAAAAGTCATGGTTACAAATAAAACATAGAAGAACAATAAGGAAATACTATAGGCACTCTGATTTTTGGGAATTTTTTATAATTTTTATCTATTAAACTATATTTTATTTTAATTATGGCTATATAGTCACTTTGTCGTAGCTTTGATTTTTGAAGCACAACATTGATCAGTTCCTTGAAACAAGTTCTATATTTGTGTTTTAGAAGAGTCCACCTTCATTTTGATATATCATGTCTTACTCAAACATGTTCTCTTGTACTACATATTTCTTGCACAACTTTAGAATCAAAATAGTCATTTTAGCCCTTACCGTAAATTTTGATATATTTTTCCAATTTCGATTTAAGGCCCAAACCCGATCCAAATATTTCGACCCAATATATAATTTTGACCTATTTTAAGTGTACTACACAATATCAATGATATGTCACTCAATCGAGTTTCATGCTATTTATTTTTAAATGTCACACAAGGCTAAACTATAGACTTATTGGACTTGTTTCGATCCAAATAATTCTACCGATCCAAAATTAGTCAACTAGGATTCAAGGAGCCTATTCTAGGGTACCCTAACCTATTAGACTTATTTTAGACTGAATTTTTTATGAATTAATTACATCCATATTAATTCAAATCTAATTTAAACAAACACTATAACGACTTTCCTATTGTGTAATCGATTTAAATCTTAGGAGATAGAACTTTGTGTATCTTTTAAAATAGACAACCAAATCCTATCAAACAAATTTCTATCAAATCCCAACCCTTAAAACATTAAATCTTTATATTTAAATCAGTTTGGTCGGTCCCCCCATACCACTATTCTTCTCAGAAATCGAGCGCACAAGTTTCTTTTTCCATATTTTTGCACATATTTTTCTATTGAACATAAACTCATCACCCTGGCCTCTTTCAACCTTTCTACCACCTTCATCTAGACCCTAGGACACCCCCTAATACCCCAGCACCTTTTCGAGAAGTCTCAGTGTAACCTTCATTTTCCAATGAATTAAATAATTTTATCTAGTTAGTATGTAGTGTACTTAAACCATAATTCCATGTCATGTATATATATGCATTTTATGTTATATAAATAATATTTGTATAAGTGTATATATATATATATATATATATATATATATATATATATATATATATATATATATATATATATATATATATATATAGTATTATGTCTAAGGTTAATAATTCATAGATAATACTATGTGTGACATAGGTTTTTGACTTAGCTATGTGCATTTTAGCTAGATTAATTTTAGCCTGGTTAGGGTGGTGCTAGTAACTAGTATAGGCCATCCAAACCTATCCAAATCAACTCCGATCAAGCCCAAACTTGGTCCATATATGCACAAGACCTAGTTGACCCTAATCAAGCCCTTACTTGACCCATGTGGTGCACACACAAGTGTGTGGACAACATACAACTTTAGCTTATAAGTATTTTAGGAATTAAATGACGACCACCACTTTTAGTTACCAAAACCACCTTCCCACTACCCCATTTCTCCTAAAACTTTGCCACAACCTTCCCCCCTCAACCCCCTACAGCCCTATGGGTCATTTTCCCTCATTCCATTCATTTTCTATCCCAAAACTCCATCACAAACTCGTTGGACTAAAGGTGATTTCAGAATAGCACTGCTATGTAGTGCTAACTTCAACAACATTTTGCACCACGAAAACAATAGGTACGAGCCTAGAGTCCTTTAGAAAAAATCTTCCTCTATCTCTTAGATTTTATTTCAATATTTTTACATAGTTTTTCATGGAGTTTTGACCCCTCAAACCTCTGTGCATGACGATGTGTCCAGAACAGAGTGTTGTTCACGAATTCTGTGCAAAGAATTGGGTGTGCACACCAAACCATTTAGTAAAACTGTACGAAGCATTTTCTGTTGCGAACCTCTATTCGTTCCCGCCATTTTGGTATATAATAGTCTATATGTTATGTCCATATTTCTCTTCGTACATATATTTTTCGAGGAGGTGCACGGACTGAATTTTGCGACACACAAGCGGTCCATGTTCCATACATAGGTAAGTACCTTTATTTTACGTCGTATATTTTTATATGACATAGGTAATAACTAGATACAACATCCTCCAAGTAGAAACCATAAATAATAGTATCTAAATGTTTGTATTCATGATAAAATATTATCCCGATATTATTTTCTCAAAATTATGTTTTCGTCTAATATATGGTAGTGTAACTTTTTGCGTCGACCATATTTTACAATTCTAGATGTTTGTATGCAATTTTGTATATTTTTCATACAAAATTTATGGTAGAGTTATGTCTTAAATGTTTCGTTTGATTAGTATAAATTAGGCTCAAACTTAGCCTCGTAAACTCTAAATGCAGAAACTGTGGTTTTCTTCCAACGTTTAACATGCATAACTTTCTGTATAATAATTATTTTCTAGAGATACTTGTTGGAATTTAAGGTATGACATTTTGTCTATCAATCATGTATTTAAGTCATGCCAGAATAGTTAGTTTTACTAGTGTAAAATAAGACCAAAGTAGGCATCATGAGCAGTTTTCTGTACAGTTTTTCTGCACACTGAAATAATTCTAAGTTTGGAATTATTTTTATCAACTTTGGACATGCGTTATTTTTCTGTATATACCATATTCTTATATTTTAGTGCCATATATGTATTCTTGGTTATTTTTGAATATTTTTTTATAGGTTTTATGACTTAACTACTTGTTTTGGGTTATGTAAATTGAGGACAAAGTGAGCTCCATGAACAATATTTCAGCATTTAAGTCTGAAACTGTTTTTGGAGGTCACTTTGAGCTCAACTTTTCGAAAATTAAACCATTGGATTTCTGTGTAGTTTTTCCATTGTAAACTCTAGTTAACTCTATATTAGATCCTGAAATTAGAGCCACCAATAACATTGTTTATTTACTCGAATGTTGCTTCCAAAACTAAAGAAATTATAAATTTCTGCACTCAAATTATTTCTAACTCTGAAATCAGTTTTTCTTGCAACTTTATGCTTCGATTCTGGAAAATTCAACCGTTGGATTGGTTTAGAATTTTCTTCTACTATTAGACAAAACTTTATTCTTCTGAATCATTAAGTTTAAACCGTTCATAATTATTTATGACCACTCGCTCACTAGCCTAAATTCAGGATAAAGTAAACTTTTGAAAACTTCTCTTTGGATAAAATATAAATTAGAAATTGTAGGAAGGTGTACTCTCTACCCATATCAACTTGACATTAGTGTTATATGGGTTAGATAGAATGATTTTATAGGCTAGCTTGTATAGTTTGATGATATGCATTCATAATATAGGTCTTGGACACCGATACAGACTTGATTATTACTTTCTGCTCAGGACCGCAGGCAAGTACATTCTTTGATAGTTTTTATTACTTTTATGCTTTATATAAATTTAGTTGTAGTGTTTTACTTGATTTCTGACACAAGGATACACGAACTAGTATACATTGGACCCCGTCATGAGATGTTATTCCTGGTTTATCCTGGTATACTGATACTTGCTTGTTATTATTCTTGTACTTGTATAGACACTGATTTGGGTATGGGTTGGTCTCCTGTTTCTTGAATTCTATGTCATAACGTGGCATGGCTGGATCTATTATACTATTCGGGGGATTGGAGAGCTATTAGAGTTTATGTGATCATACCCAAACTACTTGTGCATAGCTCATCCTCACCACATGTAGGGTGTAGCCCGATCTTATACTACTTGTGCATAGCTCACCCTCACTACATATAGGGTGTAGCCCGATCTTATACTACTTGTGCATAGCTTTCCATTGTGGTCGGCCTGATCCATTATACTTGTACTTGTGCATAGCCGGTCATATGGAATAGCCTGATCTTGACCCAAGACGATCATATAACACTCTAATATCTCAAGGCACTGTTTAGATTACACGGTATACTCAGATTTTCTGTGATACATCATATCCCTGATTTACTTACATGCTTTCACCTTACCATGATATGATGACCTATTTATCA
Organism: Iris pallida; assembly: GCA_029216955.1. Lineage (NCBI taxonomy): Eukaryota > Viridiplantae > Streptophyta > Magnoliopsida > Asparagales > Iridaceae > Iris > Iris pallida. The sequence goes on from JANAVB010003438.1 coordinate 920,742, forward strand.
TGTACTTCTTACTACTCAGTTTTGTTATCCATCATGTACCTTATTACATTCTGTTTATTTATAGCACTTGTCAATTTAATGAAACTACTATTAGTAATTGTACTTCGCTCCAATCCTGACTTGATATTATTTTTCAGAGGACTTAGAAGCCTTTTGCCCGACTTACTATGGGTCTGGGTTAGATGAGGATGTTTCTCAGGAGTTGCCCGGGGATCCGGTGCCCGTAGAGGATGCACCTCCAGTAGTAACTTAGTTATTTAGCTATGTTTTACTGTATTTGTCTCAAGATTTCTACATTTGGTTTGTTATATTATTCCAGGATATGTATTATTGTCTTAGACTTCTAGACTTATTTCTGTTGTGAACTTATGCTACTATCGAGACTTTATCTTCATTATCTTCTATCAATTTATCGTACTTATCTTCCTTTAGAATTGTGATTGAGTTATATATTTCATAATTGTTAGATGTTTGATATTATAGACGACCTATACAGCGTTCTACCACCGAAACTGCGACATAGGCTGGATGTACCCATGTCCTCGTGTACCTAAACCGGGTGCGGGTCATGACACCTTTTTGTGGTGGCCTATGCAGGTCAGGTCGTAATTAGTACGATTTCATAGTGGTGCTCGACTTAGAGTACTATTACGAGCCTGCTATTAAGATATAGGTTCTAGGTTATATTAGTAGATACTTAATCATAATTAGGAAAAACTTTCAATCTTTCGGTTACCATGACAATTCTTTTATAATTTTTCTTCAAATTTTATTGACTTCCTAGTTTGATTTGTCTTCAAGATGCCGCCGAAGACCAGGTCACAATGCTCTAAACCAGCGAGACATGCAGCCGCTTCAGAGAGGTCTGCTACTTCACAACCTATTGCTCCACTTGTAGAAGCTACAACTACAGGGGTTGGGTTGCTTCTACTGCTTCTCCCATCCATGTGGGAGTGTCAGCAGCGTTTGGAGGCGCTCCATCGCCGGTTTAGAGGACCATTCCAGTATAGCCAGAAGTGATTCCTCCTCCACCTCCGCCACTAGCTGACGCAACACAGATGTTTGCGTTATTCCATCAGATGATGGAGACACAACGAGCTCAGGCGGAGGCCCAGTAGAGGCAGGCATATGTCTTACACTAGAGCATCGTGAGTGCACATTAGTTAGCTCTCGCTGTTGTGGAGAAGGTAGCTACTGTCCAGTATCAGGACGCTCCAGCCCAACAGCAATAGCAGGCTAGGCCTGGTACGGTCATGGACTTCAAGAAGATGTCCCCTAGAGAGTTCAAGGGGACAGAGAGGATCCTTTATGCTGATGATTGACTGGAGGATATAAAGAGGAGCTTACGGTTGGCTCAAATTCCGGAGGGCCTGCAGGTAGAGGCAGCATCTAGCCAGCTTTTTGATATCGCTCTCATGTGGTATCACACTGATCCTCGACTAGGAGTGACGGGTCTAAGATAGGATGCTTTCAAGAAGTTGTTTAAGGAGAAGTTCTTTCTGGACGTGGCACTGAGTACATTGGAGAGCCAGTTCTAGGGACTGGTATAGGGGAACATGTCAGTGGATGATTATGCAGCTGAATTCTCCCATCTGAGCTAGTTCGCCAAGAGCATGGTTCGGAAGCCAGGAGATCAGGCCCGAAAGTTTAAGAGGTGCCTGAATCGCGAGGTCAAATCTCGTACATCTGGGCATCACACGGTGACATTCGAGGACATCATAATTGATGCCCAGATAGCAGAAGAGGACTTGGGTCTCAGGCCCAAGAGGAGTAGCAATACGATGGGTGTTGGTTCCAGTACAGGACCGGCCAAGCGTCCTCATATTCTGCAGAGGCCTTTCAGCGGCATCATCATGCACCAGCCCATGCACATCCTCAGCAGGTGCAGAGGCAGGTCCCTCAGTATGCTTTATGCGGGAATCCAGGACACACTCAAGAGGTCTATAGGAAGAGGTTAGACATCTTTCTTTTCTATGGATCGCTTTACCACTAGTTGAAGGACTATCTATCCTATCCAGCTCAGAGAGGTCCAGCTAGAGCACCTCCTGCTAGAGCTCCAACAAAACTTGCCATTCAGCTGAGGGGACCGCCGCTTTCGACTCAGCAGCAACGTTTTGTCCAGCACCAGTAGTAGAGGGATGCACCTCAGGGTACAACGTTCGCTTTGGCGGTCGATGAGGCCGAGCCCGTTGCAGATGTGGTAGCAGGTTATGTTCTTCTCGATTCCTTTCCCATATTAGCATTATTCGACTATGGTACTACACATAGCTTTGTAGCTGTCTCTTTTGCTCTTAAACACAATATTGTTGCTGAATCATTGGTAGGACTTGCAAGATCATGACCGGGGAAGGCATTATCCTGGTCAGTAATGTTTGCAAGGGACGAAGAGTTTCTTTGAGAGGCCGGGTTCTCAATACTTGCTTGCTCGTAATGCCACTTTCGAGCTACGAAATTGTACTCAGGATGGATTGGTTGAGCAGGCACCATGCTAGCATAGATTGTAGAGGAGGCAGAGTTTTGTTCAGTTCGCCTGGATAGTCGGAGTTTGAGTTTGTCAGAGGGGTAGCTGAGCAGAAGTATGGCTTTTGTGGAGTTATGTTGGAAGGAAAGGAGTTGCCGCATCCATTGATAGCATAGTTCATGGATGTTTTTCTTGATGAGTTGCTGAGGATGCCGCCAGACAGGGATATTTAGTTCTCTATAGACTTGGTACCGGGGTGCTGAGTCTTTCTCGCAGCATGTCTATAGGATCAACAACAGCAAGTTAACAGAGCTGAAGAAGCAAATCGACGAGCTACAAGACAAGGGATTTATCAGATCTAATTCCTCACCTTATGGTGCTCCTGTTTTGTTCGTACCAAAGAAGGATGGATCGGTACACATGTGTATCGACTACATGGCACTGAACAACCTCACTATCAAGAATAAATACCCGTTGTCGAGGATTGACAACTTGTTTGATCTGTTGAGCGGTAAAAAGGTATTTTCGAAGATAGATTTAAGGTCAGGGTACCATCAGTTGAAGGTGAAGAAGGAAGACATTCCGAAGACTACTTTTCGGACTCGATATGGCCACTATGAGTTCACTGTTATGCTGTTTGGGTTGATTAACTCTCCAACAATATTCATGAACTTGATGAACAAGGTATTCCATCAGTACTTTAACAAGTTCATGGTGGTCTTCATTGATGACATTTTGGTCTATTCGAAGACGCTAGAGGAGCACAAGGAGCATATGAGGATTATGCTAGAGACTCTCAGGAAGGAGCAGCTCTATGAGAAGCTGTCGAAGTATGAATTCTTCGTGGAGCAGGTAGAGTTCCTGGGTCATGTTGTGATCGAGAAGGGGATCTCAATGGACCCGAAGAAGATTTCAACAGTTGAGTCTTGGTCTACACCAAGCACAGTTGCAAAGATTCAGAGCTTTTTGGGTCTGGCAGACTGCTACCAGAAGTTCATTCAGCACTTTTTCCGAATTGTAGAGCCGATAACTAGACTCACTAGGAAGGATATGGAATTTGTCTGGACCGAGGAGTGTCAGGCCGCCTTTGAAGAGTTGAAGAAGAGGTTGACCACAAATTTTATCTAGGCATTGCCATCAGGGATAGGTGGTTTCACTATCTAAAGTGACACATCTGGAAAATGCTTGGGTTGTTACGACCCGTACCCTGTTTAGGGGCACGAGCACGTGGGTACGTCCAGCCTACGTCGCAGCATCGGCGGTAGAACGCTGTAAGCGTCATCTAGAACATATAGTATCTAAGACTCAATAATATAACCTGTCATCTCCGCACGGAGGAATATAATCACAACTCAATCACATAATTCTAAGGAAGATAAGCACGATGATAAAGATGAAATAAATAGTCTGAAATAGTGCTGAGTCACAATCACAAGTTCATAATTTAAAGACATAATACAAGATCCCAAATAAATACTATAAGTCTCAAAGTATCAAGCTGGAATATAATCCAGACAAAATCTAGCTAAACTAAGTCACTACAGGCGGTGCGTCCTCTACGAGCATCGGATCCACAGGCAGGTCCTGGTCGTAGACTCCATCTATGCCAACCCGTAGTAGGTCGGACAGTCTGCATCTAAATCCTCTGAAAAACAACGGGGTTATCCTGTCAGGATATGAGCAAGTACAAACGCCAATATCATTTCCATGTAAATTGACAAAGACTATAAGAGACAATTATAATGAAATACAAGATAAAGTGTCAAACTGGAAGTAAAAATAGTAAAGTGGACTGGATATCATGTCAGGGTGAGATATAAGGTAAAACTGGAATATAAAAAGTGAAAAGTAATCTGAGGTATGATGTAAATATAAAAAGAAAGTGCCATGAGATATTAGAGCGTTATATGATCGGCTTGGGTCAGGATCAGGCTGTTCCATTTGTCCGGCTATCACAGAAAATGCATATATAGGAGCCGGCCAACCTAGAAAGCGAACACAAGAAATATAGGATCTGGCTACACCCTACGTGCAGTGAGGGTAGAGCCAGCACATGAATAAGTGACATGATGGGTATTGATCACATAACCTCTAATAACTCCCCAAATCCCCTGAATAGTATAATGGATCCAACCATGACACGTCATGACACAGGATTTAAAAGTAGGGGACCATTCCACTCCCAAATTGGTGTCTATACAAGTACATAAATAAGATCGAACAATGTACTCATATACCAGGTAAACTAAGAATAACATCTCATGACGAGATCCAATATATACTAGTCCGTGTAACCTCGTGTTGAGAATCAAGTAAAATACTAAAACTGAATCGTATATAGTAGATATCAAGACAAAAAAAACTATCAGAGAATGTACTCTCTTGCTGTCCTGAGCTGAGAAAATCGATACTACCAACCACTCAAATGAGCCACGAACGGTCAACTCGCACAACAGTCTCCTAATGCTAAAACAAATATTACCAACGTTCTTAAAATAGTCAAATTAGCTAGAATAGCCTACCCATAAGTCCAATTCTAGACACAGGGGCAAAACGGTAATTTCAGACCAAAATGATGTCCGCCGTTGGACTCGCTTTGCACCGAAAGTGTGCCAGTATCTACGATCTCTAAAGTCATCAAACTATATGTCTACGGGTCTGGTTTGACGAGACGAACTCAACCGTATGTCCAAAGTAGGATTCCAGTGGGCCATGCACAATTTTGTCCCTTGGATCGGGTCACGGGCCTGCCAAAATAGCGTTCCGGTTGACCTTCTCAGAATCGAACAAAACTTGGCATACATGACCAAAAAATGATACGGTCCTGTTGGTGTAAGTTTCGTCTTGATATGACGATCGTACACAAAGTAATTGACTAATTTGCAAAAAGGTCGATACGGTAAATTTGACGGATACACATCAAATTCGTCGTGCACACCGCAACCAATTTGAATTCCGTCAAAGCCCACACCTTTGCGAAGTCGATATGCACCTTTCGATTCTTTCGGTTTACGACTATGTCGCCTGGTTTTGTCGTGGCGCATGCCATAGCGGAATTTTTTTCCTAAAATTTAGTTTTCAAAAACAGATTTTTCTCATTTTTGGAAATTGATTTTCCTGATGCACGTTGATGAAAGCAGAAACTAAAAGATGATTTTTAATCTCATATATGTTGTTTACAATGTTGTTCAAATGGTTTTTCAAGACTCGCAATGTTTTGGTCGCAAATCGACCGCCAACTTGGGGTTTCGGGACAACCTTTCGGTCCACTTTGCATGATTTTTTGACAACTTTGTGTCAATTTTTTGGAAAAGGGGTTAGCTATTCCCAAATCTATCTAATAGGATTCCTAGAGGTACATATAGGCTACATGTAAGAATTACGGATCTCAATTTGGCTGAGTGTACGCGTAGAAACAAGACGAAGAAGAGGGGTACCTGAAAGTGGGTTGATGTTGCGACTGTGTTTCACACACACGCGCGGCCGGTCCAGGGGCGTTCCGACGTCTAGGCGCACGGAGTTGGTTGACGGCAAGGTCTTGGGTGCGCGGCTAGGTTGGGATTAGGTTTTAGTTAGGGTTAAGAGAGAGAGAAGAGAGAGAGAGAGAGTGAACTCACGATCGTATATAAAGGGGGTCGGGTTTAGCCGAAGCCAAAAGGGTAGGGTTGGCTTGATAGCTGCTGTGCTCGGTTGTTAAGGAAAGGCTATGCTGGCTGTGGTGTGTGTGTTTGTGATTCTCTTTGTCTTATTCATTTGTTTGTTTTATATATATATAATATATATTATAGAGCTATATATATATATATATTATATATATAATATATATATATATATATAATATATATATATATATATAGTATATATATATGATTTTATATATTATTTATATATATATATATATATATATATATAATATATATTAGATATATAGATATATA